>JAIPMN010004390.1:590-12678 GCA_020650975.1 Apostichopus californicus | reverse complement strand
ATAAACATGGATATAATACTAGTTATCTAGAAATTGGGTTCTGGAGAAAGGGGGTGTTGTCCCATTTCCAAGAATTTGATCGGCCTGCATATGCTAATTATCCCGGAAAACCGAAAAAACTCACACCCGGGCCTAAACTTGCTTTTAGCTGGACTGGACTAACATGATTCATGACGAACATGTTAATGCCAATTGCCAACTGCCCGGACGCGCACGGGCCTGTGTATGTGTGTGTAGAGGGGGTGAGAAGACAGTTGTTTCATCATTGCACATGAAAAGAATCAATTACCAATACCTGTCTGAAACCTAGCGGGAGGTGATGACAGGCCCACTGTCAGGGTGTACTGAAATGTTTCAACCAAAACCATTAACCTAGTTCTAAAGAAAATAGACGTTGAGATTGATGACTTTTGGATATTAGGCCAATCATGTTTGTCTGCCCACGTGTGATTTGCAATAACGGGAAAACAACCACTTAGCTGTTTCTACCATTCACAAAGAGATACAATTAAAATTGAATATGACTTCAAGCGTATGCATGGCGTAAGCCGCGCGCAATATGATTTTGATTGATGATATTTGTCAGCCTACATTTAATTTTATTTCTTCAAATTTCCCCTTATATATATTTTTTTCATGAAGTATGTGGAGGCCCCTTGTTGTGGAGGCCCGTGGGCAGCTGCCCACGTTGCCCATTGGTAAATCCGGCCCTGTCTGTAAACCTGTTTAACCTTTATATTGTTGTCATGCTTGTTTAACTGCAGCATATTGACCAAATCTGGTGCATATAAAATAGTATGCCATAATATACATACGACATCATGACATACAGTATGAGTTGCTTTGTTGTATGTTCCAACTAGGCCAATAATGATACAATCCACCAATGGGTGAAATTTAAGGTAATTTGTGGTGTACTGATTATAATTAAGACAAGTATAGGAAAACTGTTGTGCAATTGGGATACAACTCTGGTCAATTTAGGGTAAAACTGTGATACAATAAGGGAAAAGCCATGGTCCAATTAGGTTAACTAATTGGTACAGCTTTAGGGTAAACTTGTGGTTAATTATGGTAAAACTATGGTAATGCCATAGTCCAGATAGAGTAAATTTAAGATAACACCATGGTGAAGATGAAATAGAAAGTGATAAAAACCATGGTAAAATTGTGATATGGTACTATGGAAAAACTGTGGTAAACCACATCTATATGACCAATATATCCCAGTCATAATTTGGTATTGTACCACAGTTTACCATAGAAAAAGAGTGGTATTTTTTCCTAGGCTACACTTCATCTTCAGAGCTTTCATAATGTGTTGAAAGAAGATGAGCATTTTCTGCCCCAATATTTCAGGGCTATAGTAATATAATGACTATAAAGTATGAGGTGTGTACACTAGTTTGACATGGGCGTTTGTTACGAACTAAAAGCAATCTACATCATTACATGTACACGCAGAGCCAATACAAAGTCCTAACATCTGTATTACATAACGCTGTGTTTTGCCGGAAGTTAATACGTTGATTATTGACAAGACTAGGGCATTTTCAATCGCGAATGTGGAATCAATGAAAAGGGCATAGTCTAATCTAGCCGATTTTGCCATAAATGTGCATTTTGCTCCTGTAACGAAGTCAAGTTCACGGCAAATTTAACGGCACTTTTTGGAGCCATGAAAAAAGGCGCCAAATTCAATGGAGATTTATCAGAAAGTACGACAAAAATAGAATTTTTTACTGTTTAATTACGAAAAATAAAAGTTGTGAGATTCAACTTACCGCGTAATGGTGGCTAGCGACGCCTTCTTTTGCATTATTCAAACACTAACCAGAGGGGTAGTTCTCAAGCAATTTCGCGAAATTTCATACGTCTGGCCAAATTTTGGGGGCGGGGCTACAAGAAAACTGCTCTCTGAGCTCATTAACTCGCTCGTTGGGGACTGAATGGATGGTCACATTTATACATTACATCGCATATTGCAATTTATTTTTCATTGTTTCAACCTTCACACCTGCTTCAGGACACGAAACAGCAGCACGGTAGCTCTAGCAAATATATGGTTAACAAGCTCAGACATGAAATGTTTTTTTCTTTCGTTTACATTTCATTCTGCGTGGTTTAAGCAATTATTTCCTGGCCTATAATTAAATTGATATCATATTCATGTTGCAGAAATTGTTCAATTGCTCAGTTGGAATGAAGTGAATATTAAACATTTTGCAGAAAAATGCTAAATTGACGAGATATGATAAGTTGTCAATTAAACATTTTGCAGAAAATTTTTCAACTGCTCAGTTAAAGCAACTGAGCAATCAAACATTTTTCTGAATTTTGATAAGACATTATCTTGTAATCTAAACAATTGACTGAAAAATGTCGATTTATGGGACAACGTTTTTCTAATGTGGATGGCACTTTTAAGCTTCCGTAACTTTCTGTTTAGAAAGTGTGAACCTTATTACTACTCGGCTGTTTTTATAGGAACTTCAACAAGATAAAAGTGATAATGTATCAACTGAGCTTTGGTACCATTTCTCTGTTAGGGCCTTTGAGGAGAATTGGTAAATGAGTCGGTGTGTGTATTGGTGGGGGATATGTTCTGAAACATGGGGAGGGTCCCCCTTTCTTTGGCAAAATAAGGAAATTTGAGGTATCTTGATGCAAAATGATGTATAATAGTACATTTTACTAATGGTTAGCTAGCATTATTTTGTTTTTGCTTTTTTTGTCATACAGTGGGTGTTTTGAACCGCCATGGACCCTGATTCAGTACAATTAATGTTTGATTGGCATTAAACAGTCAGACCATGCACACATACATCAATAGAGCACCAAAAGGCATCAAACTTCTGTTGTATCCTAGCTAGTACTCTTATTTGAATAAATGTCTGATATTTAATTGAATTAATATGTCACATATGTTGTATTGGCTCGTATGGTTAAAACTTTTCAGTTTTTGTAGTAAACTGTGTGATATAACGCCAAAATTATGACATGCAATCTCCAATAACAAAAGTTGAGCCAGTAAGCCCATAAACATGTAAGTGTCACAATAAAAGATCATCCAACTAACTCAATGCATGAGCATAGTTCAGTTGTACACTAACAGTCTACACTCAACCATTATAAAGGTAATCCTACTATTTGAAGATTATCGGGGTGTGGAAAGCAGCAGGGTAAATTCTATAGGGTTTTATTGAGGTCTTTACCAAACTCCAAAGAGGATGTTCTTCATGTGGATTATGAGTTTCAAGTACATATTGTTTGAAGAAGAGTGACAGTAGTATCTCATTCTAATTAAGTCAAACCTCCCTGCTTGAAGGATGTTCTAGATTATCTTAAGTTGCCTCAGAGCTAGAAAGGGAGAGTTATCATTCCAGTTAAATTTTCTCATGAATTATCCCATGTATAATCATTTTGTCACTCTTTGCCCAGGCTGATATAGATTATTATATTAATATAGAATATTATGTTTGTGACTATCATCCAATTTCATGTTTTGATTTTTACTTCATTAACTTTCTTTGGACACACTTATCTCTACAAGAATGACGTATTTAAAGTGCGAGAAACATGATGAGACAAACAAATCTGGCATATCGCCTATTTTAATTAACCTGCTACCCGGGAGTGGAGTCCTAGCTACGAACCTGTTGTGTATACAGCATATCATAAGCTGTAGTCTACATAGATAAATAGATATTTATTAAGCCACTGATCTTAAAAATACAATGGAAATTGGGTAAAAACAAGTACAAAACTAAAAAGAGATTCAAAATATAAATGGAAATGTTGATGAAAATGTTGCTAAGACATTAAACACACAGTGTTGAAAATACGTCAGAAACCCTAAAATTGGTATAAAAGATAAATAAAATCAAGATTACGAAAGATTGCACAATAAATGGCAAAAACAGCAAGCTAAGGACGTAGCGTAACAAGCAACGAGTATGGTGCGCGTTGTATGTCCTCACAGCGGGAGGATAGTACGGTAACTATCAGTAAATCTCTTGGAACACTTGAATGTAAGCAGTCTTTTCCCAGAAGGCAAGAACGTGAAATAACTTTGTGCTGGGTGGACATCATCCTTTAGTACATTATTGACTCGTTTCAGGAGGCGCTCTTGGTAAAGTGAGTGAAGGGAGGGAAGGCCGGTTCCAATAATGCGCTCGGCGTTTCTTATTAACGATTGTAATTTTCTAAGATCCCCTTGACTCACGCGGCCATACCAGAATAAAATGCTAGTTTGGCCGCGTGAGTCAAAGGATCTTAGAAAATTAAAATCTGTAACATTACATTAACATCTGTAACATTACATGCATTATATATACTGGTACTTATTTAGTGCAAGCAGTATACCCTTGGTCCTAAAGCACGCACTTTGAATCAGAGACACTATAAACGGCTTTGTTTTGAATGGTTTGTATGAATGCAGGCGTGTACATATTAACAGCAGGTATACCGTGTACATATTAACAGCAGGTATACCGTGTACATATTAACAGCAGGTATACCGTGTACATATATTAACAGCAGGTATACCGTTTACATATTAACAGTAGGTATACCGTGTACATATATTAACATCAGGTATACAGTGTACATATTAACAGCAGGTATACCGTGTACATATTAACAGCAGGTATACCGTGTACATATATTAACAGCAGGTATACCGTGTACATATATTAACAGAAGGTATACCGTGTACATATTAACAGTAGGTATACCGTGTACATATATTAACAGCAGGTATACCGTGTACATATTAACAGCAGGTATACCGTGTACATATATTAACAGCAGGTGTACCGTGTACATACATTAACAACAGGTATACCGTGTACATATATTAACAGCAGGTGTACCGTGTACATATATTAACAGCAGGTATACCGTGTACATGTTAACAGCAGGTATACCGTGTACATGTTTACAGCAGGTATACCGTGTTTTCTATTTGAAGGTGCAGTACCATTGCCAGTATTTGCCGCTGACTGCTGTGTATGCTATCGCCAGTCTATAGTTACGTCTAGTAGATGCAAACATGGAAGTGAAAAGGCAAAATGAATGCAAACTGGTACCACATGACAAACTTACAGTTTAAACATTCTTGTTAGGTGTTACTATAGAAATTTTAAACTACATCCTGGGTAAATAATTAACTAAATAAATTAGTTGAACTATCAATGCCGAACAGAATTTAAAAATTTATATTAGTAAAGCAAGTTTACAATGGGATCGAAAGTAGTCAGATTATTAGTAGCTTATGTTTGTAATGTCACTAAAAGTTTCACAAAGTCTAAAGATTCTTTTGCAACTTGTGGATGTAACAATCCCAGAAGTTTATCATATGAATACAATATATTTATCTGTTTTGGAATATTTGAGGCAGCTTTGGTAACCTGATTTGTGCTGAATACTTCTTGTGAAGCGTGATTTGCATTCTCTGTGTTAATTTCAATGATATTGACATTTTAACAACTTATCTTAAGCCACCTGAGGATATACTGCCTGTCAACAAAGTATTTGTAAATCAATGTTTTGTCATTAATAAAAGAAAAACAGCTTTTTCCTTCTCTGTCAACAGAACTACAGCATGAAAGTCCTCCTCAAAAGTTATGAAAATAAAGAAGCACTATTTAGCAACCAATGACACACATGAAGATCTACCGGCAGTCCGAATCATCTGTCAAAGCTGCTAACAAACTACACAACAAACGGTCTTACATATAAACACTATATACGCGAGACTGCCAGTGGGTCAAAGTAGCCGAAATTAAAAATGACAAAAACTATTTGTTCATGTCAGATGAAAGATATTTTACCGCCTCTTGCTACAAAATGCCATTGCTATCAGCAACCTAAAGCATATATAAGGCCGATATATTCAGCACCTGGGTGTGCTTGGACAAAAATTGGACAATTTTAAAGAATAATCAGACTAACAAAGCCTTTATGGATCTTCAAACTTTAGTTGTTTTTATAGATTCCTACAGAGTGGCTATAGGTTCCTACAGAGTGGCTAAAGGGTATCTAGCCAACCGCAAATTGTTTTCTTGAGGCCATCAAATAAAACTCTAACTTGCTTAGTTTACAGTGCAGACTTTCATTGGGATAATGTAGATGTTCTATCTGACACCTCTACTAGTTCATGTGCTGTTAACACATTTCCCATCTTTAACAGTCTTATCTCCAATATATGAATCAGGGATATGCATATGTCATCCCAGAGTTTGGACGGCGTAATCATACATTATTATTAGTTCTTTACTATGGAATGGTCACCCGCAGTTCTTTAAATTTGGTTTGTGCCGAGATGATTGCCCCAAATAAGCTTTCCAACGTGTGCTTCAGCCAAAAGGTAATTATATAAAAAAAAACATATATCCTTTTGATTTCGATGATAACCGTTACTTTTGTATTTATTATGGCGTAAGTATTTGTGTGTGCGTTTGTGATGCTCAGTTTGTAAACACGATATCTCAAGAAGGTTGGACCAATTTCATATTTGGTGTGTAGAAGTACCACATTAAGTACTAGAAGCTTATTTGTTTGTGGAGTTCAAAGGTCATTTGGGTAACCAGGGGTCAAATTGTGAAAGCCTTGTAAACACGATATTTCAAGAAGGGAAGATCGGATCAATTTTATATTTGGTGTGTAGAAGTACCACATTAGGTACAAGAAGCTTATTGTCTTTGGTGGAGGTCAAAGGTCACCAGGTGTCAAATTATGAAAACCTTGTAAACACGATATCTCAAGAAGGGAAGCATGGGCAGACCTCATATTTGGTGTGTAGAAACCACATTGTGTACAAGAAGCCTATGGTTTTTGGTAGAGGGCAAGGTCATTGGGGACAACAGATCAATCGTGAAAGCCTTGTTAACATGATATTGCAAGTAGGGAACCTTGGACAGATCTCATATTTGGTTTGTAGATGTACCATATCAAATTTAAGGAGCCTATTATTGCTTATGGTGGAGGTCAAAGGTCATTTGAAGTCAACAAACGCCAAACATTTACTTCACTCCCCTCCCTTTACTTCACTCCCTACACTAACACACCTTCCTAACATAATATCGCAAGGGAAGCTTAGACAGATCGCTCATTTTTTAATTGTACCACATTGAGTAGAGAATATTTGGAACAATGTATATCTTATAAGTCAGTTAGTAGTTCATATCAATAAATATGATCATGTTTTCTGTCAAACGAGTTTTAAATCCGGGGTACCTGATAAGCAATCCGCTTTGATCGTACAGTCCTTATCTGACGCAAATGTTACCGTGTTTAAACGAAGATAATAATGCTTAACATAAATTACTTGGGACCCACTTTCATAGCTTAGATCTTTGGTTAAATATGAAACATATTGCACCGGTCAAAGTTGTAGCCATGGCTTTGAGTAGAGGGCGAGGTTCATCTCTTCATTTGGAGCTCAATACGTTAGCGTAGGAACAGGTGTTGGTGGGGATGTTGGTCATAGTGGGCCGGAGTACTTTTCTGACCCCTCCCACACTTTGTAACAGGTTGAAATTTGGCATAAAAGGAATAGTGTTGAATGTAACCCAAGGGTGTTCCGTTGCTCCTTTAAAGTTGAAAGAACATGGGTTAGTTATTGAGCCAATGTCATAATCAATTTAGCTCTAAACTAGCATTCCAGATATTAAGCATATTTTATGCTATTTTATTATAAAATTGGAATAGATATAGAAATATTGCTAACATTCATATCTTCCTTATGAAATATCAATACCAAAATTCTGTCTAACAGCATTGCTAGATCAATTATTAGTTCACTTATATTTCCCAATGTCCGCCCATCCGTGGAGGTGATAGCTCACTGCGTACTTCGTCTTGTGGGGCAATTCAGCCCTCCCTCCCAATCTGCCCCTAAAACTTAAAATATTAATATATTAAGAATTCTGCTTTAGATTAGCAAACCTAGGGCAAAATTCCTCAGTCTTTCAGGATATATCTATTTTTGTGAGGTTTGAATAACATTGAAAATTTCGATCTCCCGTGAACACCAATTGATTATGTCAACCCGGTGTAGCAGTACAAACTGTCGCATGTCCCCCCAGATCCAGTTCATCCTGTCATAAAGTCACCATAAGACAGTTTATACTGGATTTACCAGCACATTTGGTATCCCCGGGCCTTTTTACAAGGCTTGTTGGTACATATTGTCTCCCCGTACAACATATGCTATGGTTAAACGAAGGGGGGGGGGGACATTATTTGACTGCCGTTTATTTTGATATAAATTGTACCCCCTCCCCCACCCCCGGACTCGTATAATGGTCTGTGGCAGTATCCGTGTTATTAGCAAATTTGTCGTATATCCGGTTTCCGTATATTTAGCAGTAAGTCGATCGATTGAGTGCGACAACTAACCAGAATGCAAAATGCATTGATGTTTCGATGACGTATTGTACTAGACTTCTGCTTGTTAACCAGAAATAGCTGTTACAATATAAAATAAAACTGTTAGCAAACTGCTTATCCACTAGAGAGCCTGTGTAGGAGAATGTGTAAAAGTAAGTTGGCCTGACGTTTCGATCCTAGCAGGATCTTCTTCAAAGGCTAAATGACAAGTAACAGTAACAGAAGGGACAAAAACACGCACAGAATACAGACAAGGTAATGAGCATGGTGAACACAAAAAGATGGATGTAAGGGGATTAGTAGACAAGGGATGGAGAGAAGAAAGAGAGAAACCAACAGGGGAAGAGGAGAGGCAGGAGATAAACAGTGGAGGGACAAAGAGAGGATTAAGGGAAGGGGGTAAAGAATAAACTGGAGAAGGACAAAGACAGAAAGGTGTGGAGAAAAAAGGGTGGAAGAGAGCTATGAGAAGAGGAGTGATGGAGGGGGGGGGAACAAGGGGAGAAGGAGGGGGGCAAGAAATGTTAGTCATGTCCTTCCTGAATGTTGAGCCCATGAGGTTGAATGGTGCGAAGGCGTTGCATCCACAGCCTCTCTCTGCTGTTTCGTACTAGGTCAGGACGGCTACCTAAGGATTCAATCCCCTGTAGGAACATGTCGTTAATGGTATGGTTGGGAAGGTTAAAGTGTTCTCCAACTGAGGTCTCAGTCTTCATGGTGTTGACTGTGGATCTGTGACCATAAAAATTGGGGCGAACCACTATTTTGATGTACAATAACACTATGGCATGATAAACACATGTCAGTCTACTGTGCGTGGTAACACACACCTTCACCAAAAACAACAGGGGTCTTGTACTCAATTTGATACATTCACACACCAAGTATGAGAAGTATCCACGATTCCCATCGTTAGATATCATGTAAAATGGATTTCGGACTTTGACCTCTGGTGACCTCAAATGAGATTTGACCTCACAACAACAGGATTCTTGTACTCAATATCGCCGTAAATCCATATACCATGTATGAAAACTATATCCATGATTTCTGTCATGAGAAATCATGTTTTAAAGTTTTTCAGGCCTCAACACTGAAATATTTTTGAAAGTACTCGCTATTTGGCGACCGTGACTAAAAATCTACTCGCCAAAACGTAAACTTCACTCACCACATGCACGCGCAGATAGCGAACCATTTACAGAGTTAATTGGCATTGCGATTGGTCACTGATAAAAATCTAACTCCGACAGTTAAGTTTCGCAAACGGCGCCTGATCATTTCCCCAACGTAACTACATCAACACCCGAAATTTTTATTTGGCACTGAATCTCGACCATTGCGAAATACGACGGAAAACTTCAACGGAAGCAAAATTGAATACAGGTCTATGATTCACAACGGTATCGTTCATTCCAATGAACGTTGTATTTAAAAACAGTTCACCTTTGTAATGCAACGACATATGCAGTTAAGCGACACAGTTAAGCCAATGGCAGTTGGCTCGACTTCCTCTGGTACTATCTACGGATGCCCATAAGCTAATTTCCGCTACATATCCTGATATCCGATGACTATTTCCCGAAATGGACAAATTTCAACGATTGTTAGCCCAAATTACTGGTGTGTATACGAACCGCCCTTTGGTAGTCCCTGAAAATGTCCCGATATTGTCGTATTCCGGGAAAATACCTTCAAAGTGCAATACAGCCTCACGAACTTATTATATGCAATAGATCGTTGTACTTATTACTACGGATAAACTATGCCCCATTGCAAACACAAAGAACCAACATTATATGGACTTCGTAGTTTTCATTCATGCAATAATAGAATGAAAACGTGGACAAAGTATTCCTCTACTAAATTTGCTATTTTGTTGTTGTTGTGAAAATCGCGTTAGAATTGTGCTGACCCAAATTGCTCACGAAAATTGCAACCATACAATAATAGAACGACCCGAAAATTGTTTACAGTCGATGTACCACAAAACATGCACAGAGAAACGTTAAAGAGCAGTGATCGGAATCGACTCCAAAAATATAGATTATTCTCACATGTCGTAATCCACACTCAAATTGTGGAAAGTTCAAATTACAAATCTGCCAAGTAGTCCTTTTACAGAGAATGACATCGAACTACCTATCAAGCTCGAATACAAAATAAATATTTGACTTCAGTTAGTCTCCTCGGGTGGAATTACTTCCAAAAATGACGGGAAAATTAAAGATGGAAATCAAAGACATTTTCCTACTGACACCAAAACGCATACTGGGCATGAATACTAACAAGTTGAAAAAAATCATAATTCTTGCTTTGATCAGTGCCCTACGTTTCATCATAACTGAAAACTCTACAGAAGGCCCTGTCTTGGACAAAGGCTGTAGGAGTAGCATTTTTTTATATCTTTTCAGAAAGTGACGTCTCGTGACCTCAAATGACCTTCGAATGTATATGATAAGATTGCATATATGTACATTTAACTCACACAAACCACTGACGAAATCTCAGCAAAATCGAATGAAAAATGACGAAATCGCAGTCATTTAAACACGATGGCAAAAAGTGACATAATTTCGGCAGAATCGCACCATCGCTACAGCTCAGCTAAGAGCTGCTGATCTAATAACATAGGCCAAGAGCCTGTCACATATGATTTCACCCCATTTAGCCCAGAAGGTTTGACCCCTTAAAGTTACTAAGACCATCTAGGTCATTCACAAAAAAATTGTCAGCTCAACCCCAGTGGTCGGGTTTGGACCCCAGACCCCCTGAAAAAGACCCCCCGGACGGGTTAATTTCACCCCATCTAGCCTATGGACCAAACTTTGTCAGAAGGAAGTAGTATGGCTGTACATTACAAAAAAGGCAAAACTGACAAAATTCCTGGTCGGGAAGGGGTTGTCAGACCCCCCACTAAGTCACCCCCAGTCGGGTTGATTTCACCCCATCTAGCCCATGGACGAAACTTTGGCAAAAGGAAGTAGCATGGCAGTATGTTACAAAAATGGAAAAACTGACAAAATTGTTGGTCGGGAAGGTGTTGTCAGACCCCCACAAAGTTTACCCTGACCCACCCCCAAAAGGCGGGTTGATTTCACCCCATCTAGCCCATGGACCAAACTTTGTCAAAAGGAAGTAGTATGGATGTACATTACAAAAAGTGTAAAACTGACAAAATTCCCAGTCGGGAAGGTTTTGTCAGACCCCCACAAAGGTCACCCTCACCCACCCCCAAAAGGCGGGTTGATTTCATCCCATCTAGCCCATAGACTAAACTTTGTCGAAAGGAAGTAGTATGTCTGTACATTAAAAAAAAGGAAATCTGACAAAATTGCTGGTCGGGAAGGGGTTGTCAGACCCGCCACAAGGTGCCCCCACCCAGCCAGTTCAATTCACGCAATCTGATCATAGACCAGAATTTTGTTTTAAAAAAGTATTCAAGACATTGTATTATAAACCATGAAAAAACTTACCAAATGGTCTGAAAGCAAAGATGTGCCCATTATTGTCACATGGGCCACTTTTGTATTTGTGTAACATATACCGTAAAAGCATGAAATATATACATGTAGAACCAGGAAAAAATGTTAAATATGAAAAGTTTTTACACTTGTAAAGCAGATTCCTTTGCATGAAAAATGTAGAAAATAACAACATGCTTTCAACAGGACCAGCCCCAGTTCATGTTGGT
>JAIPMN010004388.1:0-33141 GCA_020650975.1 Apostichopus californicus | reverse complement strand
ATATTGATTCGATACATTGGGCATTCCAATCAACACTGTATTGAGCTCATGAAAGACTGGGATGTGCAAAATGGCTACTGGTACCCTCAATAATGGAATCACCCATATATATATATATATATATATATATATATATTAGAACTATACAGAAGTTAACAGATTTATATGATGCTAATATTCCACAGGTCCGTGATACTCTTGCGCAATAATGTTCAAAAAAGTCTGAACTTTCGAACTTCTTAACATAGGCAACTTGTATGATAAGACCACAGGAGACAAATATAAACTAATGTTTATGATACCAACCTAACAGAAATGTTTCCCGCCGTCCTCCATCATAATCATCTAGTTCCTGTGAATTTCTATAACACGAAAATTTTGAACAATGTGAATGGCGTTAAACTGCTTAAAATATTTTCTTTTAAATGTAATTTCTCGAAAAGGGCTTCAGAGTTACATATGACAACCAAGAAATAAAACAACATTGACTAATGTTGCTCTTACATTTTACTTTGTGGAAATTCTAAAACATTAAATTGATATTAAACTCAATAATATGCGTCGTCTTATGTGAAGGCTTAACCAAATGTGACTACAGCACTGTCGACCGAGGTCAGTAAAGAGACCGGGGATATATGAAGGGGCCCAGAATAAACCATCGGGATGAAAAAGGGCTGTAGAATAAGGTGTTATCATGGTCTTTAAAAGTGCACTTGAGGAAAGAAACTTGTGAAAAGAGAGGTCAAGTGATAACATTGTCCCATTGGCTCAACATGGCCACCCATGCTGGTATGCGGTATTATTATAGCTTTTGCCCAAATAATCATCTAAGAAATGGGCCAACGAAAACAATGATACTTTGTTTTCTCTGTGATATGATGGAAAATGTCTTACCTCTTGATAAGACGGTTTTTAAAGTCTGACATACTCGTAAAATAATATAAAGGTGTAGAATACACCCTTCACGCATTATGCCAATGCACGATGTGTGTTATGCAATATAATCTGTAGAATCTTACATCACTAGTATCAAATAGTACACTCACCTTTTGTAGCCAGGAGATGTGCTACTTTCTGCAAAAAAGAAACAATTTCAAGAAGGTATTAGCTGAAAAAAATGAGTTTAACCCTGCGAATGGCTAAGTGTAAACCATCTGCGGCGACTACTTTGATACAATGTATCATTATAAAGGTTGTCTGCATAAGTTACCCTGACTAGAATCCGCTGGGTATTATTTGACGTCTCACTGTAGAGTGATCCATTACGTGCCAATTCCTTCAGGAAATTTAAGAAATGCTAAGATCGATATATCACAGGAGATAACAATGGCATTCCAGTTTTAAAGCATACGATTAGTATCATTCCGTGTTAATATTAGCTTATTTAGGGGAACAAGATACTTTAAATTTCTACAAAAGTAGGCATTTTGGTTAACACTTCTACCTGATTTCTTCTTCTTCTTGCACCGTACCACGCATAGAATGATTGTTGAAACGCAGATCAGTGCAACTGCAGCCACTCCAGATAATACGAGAACATATTTCATGTCAGAGAAAACTATGGGAAGAGAAATTTATGGTTACATTTAATTACATCAAGTATAGGACAGTGATATACTATGCGGCAAATTCACAAAACAATATATGTCTTAAACTATTCCTATAAGAAGATTTAGTATTTCAGATCACGGTCGTTTTTAAAATGATAATGACCAACCTATTAAGGAATAGCAAAACATTACCAAATTTTAAGAAATATATCTGCATATTTATGTGAAATCAAACCCACTGATAACATTTTGTATCGTCGAGGTGTACATTTTTAAATTATGGTACATTATTAAATGATGGTACATTTTTAAATTATGGTAAGTTTTGATTGGTGATCTTAATTTTCTGTTCAAATTACGACTTACTGTTCCCCGTCGTTGAGACTTTATCCAAGTTGGTTATGTTTGATGTTATAATAACTGATATAGTTAAATTGTTGGTACAGTTTTGAAGCAAATCGTGTTTTAGAGAACAAGTTATGTTCGCGTCCTCTTCTGCGATAAAATGTAGCTCGGTGTGGTAATCTACTGTTTCTTGTGTTTGAACAGTCCATGTTTCTTGTTGCTTGCTAAACACTGAAGAGTTAGTCTCAGTAGTAACAGTCCAGAATAAAGAGATGTTCAACGTTGAGTTTAAAGCCATGCATTCTAGTTCTACTTGCTCTCCGTTTTCAACGAAGCGAACCTCATCTATGACTTCGTGGTTGGCTTGAATAGTCAGCTGAGGGATAGCTGTAATAGAAATGATCATTACGACGGTATCAGAGTGACATAAATGACGTAATAATGTTCTAGAGATATCTAACATAACATGTTTTCATGTATTACGCTATTAATTATCATATTTAACCGTACTCTATTACAAATTTGTCTACAATATTAGAAAAACTAGCGTTACGTATATTATTATTTTATTAATTGATCATCAAGTTCTATGAAACTTTTAATGTTACTCAATAATTCTAAAAAACCAAAACGCAGTAGACAGTTCATTGGTTATTATGAAAACTGACTCGTCCAGCAATGAAAAGTTAGGTAAAAAAGCGGAAAGTAAAAATCAGTACAAAGTAAAGTCAGTTACACACTTCCAGCTAAACTGTTTATTTACAACTAGGACGAAAGATCCTTAATTAATCAACCGAACGCTTACCTGCTACATTAATATGGAATACATTTCGTATTCCACCTTTGATGATACACGTGTACATTCCTGCATTATCGAAACGAAAGTCTTCGATGTGTAAAAAAGAACCGCCGTTGCTGTTATTATAGCCATTAACATTTTCAAATCCAATCTCTGCTGGATTAATATAGGTGCTGGATGCATATAGGGTTCGTTCGTTAAACTTCCATACTGCTGGTTGTACGTTATCATCTTCATTTGAGCAGCTTAATGTTATTGATTCGCCAGATAGAACCCATATCGTTTTGTTATTTGCATCTGTCAAATGGAATGTGACAGAGGGAAAGATTGAAATTATGCAAGTTACAAAAGCACCACCGACTAGATTATTTCCCGGAAAGCACATTAATAGTTAGACAGTTTCTACACATTATTAAATGAAACAACAAAATATAGTTCATGCAATTAACGAAATTTCATTTGATATTAGTTAAACATCAATATGGTAATGAATATTCACTAAATCAATTATAATTCAAGCTGATCCGACAGAAGGACATATAAATTACAATTGTAATTACTCATACCCCCATTAGAACCAGAAAAAATCATTAACCAGAATGCTTACCTGTTACATTGACGGAGATTTCCCGTCGTAGTGTACCGTCAATGTAACATATGTATTCTCCGGCATTCTTCACTCGAATCTCTTTGATATACACGTATGAATTGTAGCTGTTGTTACTATAGACATTAACATTTGCAAATCCTATATCTTTTGGGTCAAATGCATCTGCATAAAGAAGTTTGTTGTTAAACCTCCACACGATTATATCTGCATCTTTATCTTCATGTGAGCAACTAAATGTTATTGATTCTCCAAGAGGAACAAATAGTTTGTCGTGGTTTGCAACTGCAAATAAAAACACATGGAAACAGTCTCATTATTTTACTACAAGGATAATTCAGTTACTTGTTACATGTTACTTAAGGTTAGAATTTGAAACTTACATAACACTGAGGATTAAAATTATTCCGGCAAATGTGGTAATCTATATTTAAATCATGATTACAATTGAATAATTGGAAGTATTTTGCTCTTTTGGCCTCTGGCATGAAGGACAGAGTATTTCCTTTGTCAGTCTCTTATTGGAGTATTAAATTAAGTGATATATTTGTAATCCTCTTTACTGTTTCGGTGACTTGTATGCGATTTTTACGGCTTTTATATTGAATAATGGTTGGAAAGTATTTGAAAAATTCCATCAAAATTGCAGTACACTTACCTACTGGTAGAAACAATACCAACAGTGCACTGATAGTG
This sequence comes from Apostichopus californicus, assembly GCA_020650975.1. Classification (NCBI taxonomy): domain Eukaryota; kingdom Metazoa; phylum Echinodermata; class Holothuroidea; order Aspidochirotida; family Stichopodidae; genus Apostichopus; species Apostichopus californicus. Next base: position 29,144 of record JAIPMN010004388.1, on the reverse strand, counting down.
ATGATAAATATCCACATTACGTCACTGAATACCTAAGAGACAAAATATCTGAAGGTAGCCATTGTTTTAACTTCGTCTTTAATGCTCGGGAAGAGCAACTGCATGAGATACTGTGTGTTGCCTACAACATTTATACATATTGAATTTACAAACTTATACAATTTTTCCAGTGTTTAATGTAAATATACTGGCCTTACATAGGCCTCTGTTTCCTTGTTTTGCGCACGCATTTTGCAACATAACTACAACATTTCATGGTCAAGCTATCCAGGCTAGACCCACCTTGTAGCATAAAAACAAAGCTCTTTCGAACTGACGTACATCTAACACGATTTAAGCATATCAACGAAATAGGATTTCTATCATGAGTGTGCTTTATCGTTAAACTTTGTTTCATATTTTCCATGTTGTCTTGTTTTCTCCTTTTTTTTAAAGACTTAACATTCAGCAAAATATTTCATTTAATGTTATGCATAAATCATACATACCGTGTGTTTCGGCTGACTTGCTATTCGTTAGAGGCAACTCCGTTTTAGCAAACGTTTTCATGTGTCATCGGGTACATGCAGTACGTAACTGTAAAGGAAATGTTTCAATGATAACAGATCACCTACAATTTGGGACATGAGTCGCACTATTCATATTTAACCTTTAATGGTGCTTAGCTTTTTATAATGGAAAGTTATTTTACCGTAAGTACTTCCTGTTTCTGTTACCAGAATACAAAGATAATAACAGCTTCCTTATAGTGCATAAAACCACTTCAACGTTAGTTCCTATTATTAGACATTTTACTTTACAATGAACAACAAATAATCGGTTCACTTATTAATAAATCTCCAACCATTATTAAGTATCATAGAGTTGATTTTCTCATTACTTAACTGAACAATGAGTTCGGCGTTCAAACACTTTCCTTGATTTCTTTCCATGGCTTTGAAATAGAATGGTAACGCATGAGAGTCAAAATTATCTAAATAAATGATGCCACAAATATGTTTATCGTTGAGCAACCAAGTTATATCTTGTAACGATTAAGACATGACATAAGGATAATAATCTACGTTCTCCGCCTCTGGACAAGTAATGAATGGACGGAGTGGTTACATTCCGTGTATTCTAACTATCTATTCAGTCTTGTTCATATGTCATACTGCGCTTGTGAAATAGATCTGCCTCGAATGACATAACCTCTATCTCACAACCCACCACCACCTGCTTGCCTAATCGATTATCTATATCCAGATTGATTCACCACTAGTGTGTCAGCATTGCGGGGCTAATAGTGTAGTAATTGTATCCAGTGATTCTTTCAAGCTTTACCGTCTTTGAGCAAAGAAATATAATTTAAGCCACCCAGATTACAAAATCGTTGTTCTTTTCCTTGTGTACCTACCTGTATCGTTTCTCATGTGTTTCCAATTAACGTTCCATATATGCGTTAATGCATTATATGCATTATAGCTATTTCTGTAAGCCAATTTAGTATTTGATCCAATAGCATGAATGAATTGAATTCATCACTTTCACTGCCAACGTTACAGAAATCCAACGTTAATTCCATTTTAATAGACTGTCATCTATCCCTTTTTATCATTTATATAGATTTATTTCATTTGAAATGTATGTTTTAAAAATTAATTTGGATTTATTTATTAAATTTGTTTTCGGAATTATTGAGATCCACGGATATATTTCTTTACTAATTGCTTTTTTACCACTTGAGCATGAGAGCTTATATCTACAATCAATTTCCCGTCAAAAGTGCAAGTCTAGTATTTCGTATGGTACGCAAAAAAAAAGCCACGATATATGTATTTGTACCTACAAAATACGTCGTCGTACTGAAAGTCTGTCACTGCACCTAAAATATTCGTCGCTGTTAATGTTTTTCCTATGACGAAATAGTTAATTTACATAAATTCGCGGGATTTGTAACTTTGATATGGTTAAACATGAAAATTACGTCACGTCTTTTCAATGATACACGACAGGCATACGGAGCTGCTGAGATTAACTTACTGTACATCGTTGAAAAATGTTAATGCAATCATTAAATGAAGTGTTTGTGTGGTTAGGTACATAACTGACAAGGAAGAGGGGAAAAGGTAAGAATCGAAAATGATATTTGTAGCAAACCGGAAGTGCGAACGCTCTACTTGTAGTAAAGATTCGGTAGTAAAATCACAGATAGCCGTAAGGAATTTCAGGAACAAAGGTAAATGCAAAGGAGTATCTATTTATTTGCATCCCTGTTTCATATCGGCCAATTATCTTTGCTATCGCATTGGACAGGAAGAAGTTATAGAGAGTTAGAAAGCAATATTTAGAGACCCATTGCGCGCTGATGCAGTGTTTAAGGGACTATGCTCTATTAATACTGTTCCTTGATTGCCCCCTCACTCCCCATAGACTGCTGAACTATCGATAATTCTAAGGCCGTTAAGTTGATATAGTGACTCTTTAAATTCTGATTACTTAATCAGCGTCCATAAATTTTGTCAAAACCGTCCTAAAGTATGTGAAGAAATGTTCTCTTTACAAAACAATGTACGCCATCCACTTTCTGAGTTTCAGTCAGACTGGCGTTAACTCAAACTCGTGAATAAAGGCAAAAGTATAAATTTATTATTCTTGTTCCACCAGGATAATTTCACACTTCTGTCGTCACTGATTTATCCAGGCCTTCATTATGTGTGACCTTTACTGATCATTCTTTTTCTTGTTTCGGTCCCAAAGAGTGGAACAATCTTCCAAAACGTAACAAAAGCGCTCAGGCTGATGACATTTTCAAGACACTGCTACAACATTACCTGTTTGAACACGCGTGCAATAGTTAACGTCATGTAACTGTCTCATAGCACCTTTGAACAACTTTTGTTAATACTGGCGCTTTATAAACGTTTGGATTATTTGAATGAATGAAGAAAGGTTCTTGTACATTTACAGAAGGAATAATTGCCCTCTGGCTTAACCGACTTCATGCAATCTGAAATGAGGTTATGTATTTGCTTGTATTGATAATAAACACTATTTCGAAAGCGTCTATCCTAATTCAGCAAAATAATGAAAATTATAGGCACTGAAAAAATCATGCAAAAATTCGTAAGCTTGAAATACAAACAGAAACAGTGGACACACTGGAAGTACATATATAATTTCAATAATTACTATGAATATAAATTAGACAAAAGGATAAAAATTTATTGAATAACGAACATAGGTACGCAAGGCTCTAGGACAAACACAGAACTAACTGTTTACGTACATAAAACTAAACTTAACTAAACTAACACTTGAAGCAATGAGGAAGTAAAACACACTGTTAATAATTACATAGGCTATAAAAAGACAATCATTAACAGCCATCAATTGAACAGATCGTACCAAAATAGCTACTACAAAACTTAACTTTACAGTCTGTTATATAACGTTGGAACCAGCTAATTATTCAAAGCGAATGGTCAAGGGAAACAGTAACGTTTGAATGGTTCATATTTTGTTCTCATCTACGTTTGTTGTTATGCGTAATCATATTTTAGGGGATTCATAAAGCAAAGTAATAACTTCCTCTTATTTGTCCAGGGTATCCGATATGACTTCCACATGTTTAAGCTAACGGAATCAAACAAGTTGCACATTTTCCTGAAATCTTTCAGTCGATAAATTAGTCTTTGGGAACAACGGTGAAATGAAACTTTCACAGAACCGCAATAGAGTTAGGGGGAGGGGAGACATCTATCCATAGCTCCATTGGGTAGAGAGGTAGGGTTAAAACACTTGATGAATATGTCACTACCGTATTTAATCCGTTATACACATATTTAGACTTAACTATCCGTGTGTATGAAAATTGCATATAACACAGTAATGAGACAATATGAATCCAGGATGATATGGCACTAGCTTTTTGGTTGTTTGTTATGGAAAATGCTACCATTGTAGACATTCGTTCCTTGCCTTCCTTTCTTCACTCTCTCAAGAAGACGTTTCTGAAGCGGTGCAAAAACAAATGAAAGACAAAACTGGTTTTCCCATCCCCTCTGGTGATCTGTAGAGAAAACGACCTATGGGTATCGTCTTGTTTTATGTGTCAATCAAATATCGATTGCTAAGTAGATAAGTTAATATTTAACTGTACTAAAATACGGCTTTGTAAAACCAAGCAGATACTTAAGAAAGCAATAAAACAGCGTATAATATTTCAGACCTTTCTTTAAAGTTAATATTTTTTATCAATGTAATGCTACAGGATGACACTTCTACACAAAATAAATTTCACAGTATATATCGAACATATTGACAATGTGATGGAAGTACAAATTCAATTGATTACAAATTAACTTTACAAAAAAGATGAAGAATAGATATTGAATAAAATATTCTGTTTAAAATAATTCGTTTAAAACTTTGTACTAAATAACATTTGACAAAATGTAAGAACCAACACATTTTTATCTACAGACTATGTTATAAAGAACGTTTGTCCCAAACGACAGCTGTCCTTTTGTCTATATTTCTGGATGGACTTATTACTAAGTACTGTCGACGTTCAAGTTGTGTAGAATAAATTATCCTATTGACTTCTCTATGAAAAACATGTATAAAACTGTTTCATTCTGCTAAATGAAACTACCCGCCACGATCCATTGTCTTTAAACATTCATTTGTTGATTATCTGTTTCAATAGTTTAAGAGTTTCTTCTGTATGCGTCTTCCATCGCTGTTTGCAAAGAGTAGAACCACTGATACCAAAATAATAACATTACCTCGTCTTAGGTTGCGTTCACGATAACATGAATCTTGCCTTTATAGTAACGACGATTGAATCATTGTGTTTAAACATAATTCCATGAATCTTCTTGAAAAGTTTCCTTATCTCCTTTTTATATTGGACGTAAGATCCGCTTCGTAGAAACACGAAAACAGGTAATACTTGATTGGCAGAGTTGAAATTTCTTCTTTGAGAGATATGATCAATAACCATTTGAGATTTATTTAGGATAATGTCATGAATATAATCCGAATCCAATCTTCGAAAAAATACAGTCAGTTTTCCAAATCGTAGTATGTTGTTCCTGATAAAAGAATTGGCGATCATGCGTAGCAATAACAGTATGTGATAGAGGCCATTTATATAGCTATTTTGCTATACGTTTTCTTCAAACTGGCATTCCAGATGCAAAACATACATTTGACTTCATTCCGGGTTACATTTAGCATATATTAACGAAACAATATACTTTAATTTCTACAAAATTAAGCATTTGGTTAATACTTCTACCTGATTTCTTCTTCTTGCACCGTACCACGCATAGAATGATTGTTACAATGCAGACCAGTGTAATTACAGCCACTCCAGAAAATACGAGAACATAGTTCATGTCGGTAAGAACTATGAGAACAGAAATTTATGGTAACATTTAATTACAAAAAGTATAGTGCAGTGATATACAAAACGGCAAATTCACAAAAGAAAATATGTCTTAAACTATTCCTGTAATTACTTCAGTAACTCAGATCACGGTTGTGCCTAAAATGAGAGACACCAACCTATTAAGGAATATCATTTACGATAACATTAACTGCTTCCCAAAATAAATAAAAAATAACTGCATAGTTAGGTAAGATCACATCCACTTATAGCATTTTGTATCGTCGAGGAGTACATTTATAAATTATGGTTTGTTCATTTTTAAATTATGATTGATGATCTTAAGTTCTTTTCAAAGTACGACTTACTGTTCCCCGTCGGTGAGACTGCATCCAAGTTGGTTCTGTTTAGTGTAATAACAACTGATATCGTTACATTATTAGTATAGTTCGAAAGCAAATGGTGTTTTAGAGAACAAGTTATGTTCGCGTCCTCTTCTGCGATCAAATGTAGATCGGTATGATAATCCATTAATGTTTTTTGTGACTGAACAGCCCGTGTTTCTTCTTGCTTGATATTTGCTAAAGTGTTAGTCTCAATAGTCCAGAAAAGAGAGATGTTCAACGTTGAGTTTATAGCCATGCATTCTAGTTCTACTTGCTCTCCATTTTCAACGAAGTGAACATCATCTATGACTTCGTGGTTGGCTTGAATGGTCAGCTGTGGAATAGCTGTAATAGAAATGATCATTACAACGGTATCAGAGTGACTTCAATAACATAATCATGTTCTACAGATATCTAATATTACACGTGTACATATATTACGCTATTAACTACCATTGTCTAACCGTACTCTATTAAAGCTTTCGGTAGACAGTTTATACGATATTATGAAAACTGACTCGTCCAGCAATGGAAAGTTAGGTAAAAACGCGTAAAGTATAAATCAGTACAAAATAAAGTAAGTTACACACTTCTGGATAGACTGTTTATTTACAACTAGGGTGAAAAAAACATTAATTACTTATCTGAACGCTTACCTGCTACATTGATATGTACCTCAGTTCTTATTGCACCTTGGATGATACACGTGTACATTCCGGCATTATTGAAACGAATATCTTTGATATTCAAAAAAGAACCGCCGTTGTTATTATAGCCCTTAACATTTTTAAATCCAACCTCTGCTGGATTGATGCTGTATGCATATATGATTCGATTGTTTAAACTCCACACGGCTGGTTGTACCTCATTATCTTCATTTGAACAATTTAACGTAATTGATTCGCCAAATAGAACCCATCTCGTGTTGTCATTTACATCTTACAAATAGAATATGACACATGGAAAGATTGAAATTATGCAAGTGACAAAAACATCACCGACTAGATTATTTCCCGGAAAGCACATCAATACTTAAACAGTTTCTACACTTTATGAAATGAAACAACAAAATATAGTCCATATTATTAACGAACCTTCATGTCACCTTAGTTGAACATCAAAATGGTAATAAATATTTACTAAATGAATTACACTTTAAGCTGATCCGACAGAAGGACATATAAGTTACAATTTTAATTACCCATACCCCCATTAGAAACAGATAAAATTATTAACCAGAATGCTTACCTGTCACATTGACGTAGATTTCACGTCGCATTGTACCATCAATGAAACATTTGTATTCTCCGGCATTCTTTACTTGAATCCCCTCGATATACAAGGATGAATTACTACTATAGCCCTTTACATTTCCAAATCCCTTATCTGTTGGGCTTATCAAATTCGCATAAAGAACTTCGTCGTTAAAAATCCACACGGCTGGTTGTACTTCATCATCTTTATTCGAGCAACTTAATGTAATTGATTCGCCAAGAAAAACCCATCTCGTTTTGTCATTAACATCTGTCAAATAGAGTATGACACATGGAAAGATTGAAATTATGCAAGTGACAAAAACGTCACCGACTAGATTATTTCCCGAAAAGCACATCAATAGTAAGACAGTGTGTTCACTTTATGCAATGAAACAACAAAATATAGTTCATGCAATTAACGAACTTTAATGTGAGTTTTGTTGAACATCAATATAGTCATGAATATTCACTAAATCAATTATACCTTAAGCTGATCAGACAAAAAGACATGTAATTTACAATTCTTATTACCCATACCCCCATTAGAAACAGAGATAGAATCGTTAACCAGAATGCTTACCTGTCACATTGACGTAGATTTCACGTCGCATTGTACCATCAATGAAACATTTGTATTCTCCGGCATTCTTTACTTGAATCCCCTCGATATACAAGGATGAATTACTACTATAGCCCTTAACATTTCCAAATCCCTTATCTGTTGGGCTTATTAAATTTGCATAAAGAACTTCGTCGTTAAACTTCCACACGGCTGATTGCACTTCATCATCTTTATTCGAGCAACTTAATGTAATTGATTCGCCAAGAAAAACCCATCTCGTTTTGTCATTAACACCTGTCAAATAGAGTATGACACATGGAAAGATTGAAATTATGCAAGTGACAAAAACGTCACCGACTAGATTATTTCCCGAAAAGCACATCAATAGTAAGACAGTGTTTACACTTTATGCAATGAAACAACAAAATATAGTTCATGCAATTAACGAACTTTAATGTGAGTTTTGTTGAACATCAATATGGTAATGAATATTCACTAAATCAATTATACCTTAAGCTGATCAGACAAAAAGACATGTAATTTACAATTCTTATTTCCCATACCCCCATTAGAAACAGAGATAGAATCGTTAACCAGAATGCTTACCTGTCACTTTGACGTAGATTTCACGTCGTATTGCACCACCAATGTAACATTTGTATTCTCCGGCATTCTTCACTTGAATCCCCTCGATATACAAGGATGAATTACTACTATAGCCCTTAACATTTCCAAATCCCTTATCTGTTGGGCTTATCAAATTCGCATAAATGACTTCGTCGTTAAAAATCCACACGGCTGATTGCACTTCATCATCTTTAACCGAGCAACTTAATGTAATTGATTCGCCAAGAAAAACCCATCTCGTTTTGTCATTAACATCTGTCAAATAGAGTATGACACATGGAAAGATTGAAATTATGCAAGTGACAAAAACGTCACCGACTAGATAATTTCCCGAAAAGCACATCAATAGTAAGACAGTGTTTACACTTTATGCAATGAAACAACAAAATATAGTTCATGCAATTAACGAACTTTAATGTGAGTTTTGTTGAACATCAATATGGTAATGAATATTCACTAAATCAATTATACCTTAAGCTGATCAGACAGAAAGACATGTAATTTACAATTCTTATTACCCATACCCCCATTAGAAACAGAGATAGAATCGTTAACCAGAATGCTTACCTGTCACATTGACGTAGATTTCACGTCGTATTGCACCACCAATGTAACATTTGTATTCTCCGGCATTCTTCACTTGAATTTCCTCGATATACAAGGATGAATTACTACTATAGCCCTTAACATTTCCAAATCCCTTATCTGTTGGGCTTATCAAATTCGCATAAAGAACTTCGTCGTTAAAAATCCACACGGCTGGTTGTACTTCATCATCTTTATTCGAGCAACTTAATGTAATTGATTCGCCAAGAAAAACCCATATCGTTTTGTCATTAACATCTGTCAAATAGAGTATGACACATGGAAAGATTGAAATTATGCAAGTGACAAAAACGTCACCGACTAGATTATTTCCCGGAAAGCACATCAATAGTAAGAGAGTGTTTACACTTTATGCAATGAAACAACAAAATATAGTTCATGCAATTAACGAACTTTAATGTGAGTTTTGTTGAACATCAATATGGTAATGAATATTCACTAAATCAATTATACCTTAAGCAGATCAGACAGAAAGACATGTTAGTTACAATTCTAATTACCCATACCCCCATTAGAAACAGAGATAGAATCGTTAACCAGAATGCTTACCTGTCACATTGACGTAGATTTCACGTCGCATTGTACCATCGATGAAACATTTGTATTCTCCGGCATTCTTCACTCGAATCTCATCGATATACAAGTATGAACTGTAGCTGTTGTTACTATAGCCATAAACATTTGCAAATCCGACATCATTTGGATTAAATGAATCTGCATAAAGAACTATGTTGTTAAACTTCCACACGAATTTATCTGCATCTTGATCTTCATGAGAGCAACTTAATGTTATTGATTCGCCAAGAGGAACAAATATTATGTCGTCGTTTGCAACTGCCAATATGAACACATGGAAAGAGTATCATTACGTATCTTCAATAATACTTCAGCTACCTATCACACGTTACTTCAAGTTAGAATTTGAAACGTACATAACAGTTAGGGATTAAGTTCATTCAGGCGAATGTGATAACATAGATTTAAATCATGTGTACAATTGCATGTTTGGAAGGATTTTGTTTCTGTTGGCCTCTGGCATAGACTAGGACAGAGTTTTTCCTTTGCCAGTCTGAGATCTCTTATCGAAGGGTTAAATTCAGTGATATATTTAATCCTCCTTACTGTTTTGATGACCTGTATGCGATTCGTACGCCTTTTATATTGAATAATGGTTATTGTGTCAGATTGATTGGAAAGTATTTGAAAAATTCCATAAAAATTGCAGTACACTTACCTACTGGTAGTAAAAATGCCAACAGTGCATTGATAGTGATGGTATATATCCACATTACGTAACTGAATACCTATAAGACAAAATAACTGAAGTTAGCTATTGTTTTAACTTCGTGTTTAATGCTCGGAAAGAGCACAACTGCATGAGATACTGTGTGTTGCCTACAACATTTATACATATTGAATTTACAAACTTATAAAACTTTTCCAGTATTTAATATCATTTAACTGGCCTTACATAGGCCTATGTTTCCTTGTTCTCCGTATGCATTTGTGAACTGACGTACATTCAACATGATTTAGCATATAGACGAAATAAGATTCTTTTATCATGGGGGTGCTTTATCTTTAAACTTCGTTTCATATTTTCCATGTTGTCTTTTTTCTCCTTATTTTACAGACTTGACAGACAGCAAATTATTTCATTTAATGTTATGCACAAATCATACATACCGTGTGTTTAGGCGGACTTGATATTACTTTGAAGCAACTCCTTTTTAGCGAACGTTTTCATGTCTCATCGGTGGCAAACAGTACGTAACTGTAAAGGAAATGATTCAATGGCAAAACTTCACCTACAAGTTGGGACATGAGTCACATTATTCATGTTTTAGCCTTCAATGGTGCTTAGCTTTTTATAATGAATGGTTATTTTACCGTAAGTACTTCCTGTTTCTGTTACCAGAATACAAAGATAATAACAGCTTCCTTATACTGTAGTACATAAAACCACTTCAACGTTAGTTCTTATTATTAGACATTTTACTTTACAATGAACAACAAATGATCGGTTCACTTATTAACAAATCTATAACAGTTAATAAGTATCTTATGGTTAGTTATCTTATTACTTAACTGAAAATTAGTTTGCGTTCAGACTCCTTCCTTGATCTCTTCCCATGGCTTTGGAATATAATGGTAACACATGACAGTCTAAAATATCTAAATAAATGATGCCACAAATACGTTTATCGTTAAGCAACCAAATATCTTGTAACGATTAAGACATGACATAAGGTTTTCTGCCTCTGGACAAGTAATGAATGAACGGAGTGGTTACATTCCGTGTATTCTAACTATCTATTCAGTCTTGTTCATATGTCATCATGCGCTTGTGAAATAGATCTGCCTCAAATGACATAACCTCTATCTCACAAACCACCACCCGCTTGCCTAATCGATTATCTATATCCAGATTAATTCACCTATAGTGTGTCAGCATTGCTTGGCTAATGGTGTAGTAATTGTATCCAGTAATTCTTTCAAGCTATACTTTGAGCAAAGAAATCTAATTTAAGCCGCCCAGGTTACAGAATCGTTGTTATTTTCCTTGTTTACCTACCTTTATCGTTCATCAATATGTGTTTCCAATGAACATGCTATATATGCGTTGATGCATTATTTGCATTATAGCTATTTCTGTAAGCCAATTTAGTATTTGAACCAATGTCACGAATGAATTCAATCTATCACTTTCACATCCAACGTTACAGTAATCAAACGTTAATTTCATTTTAATAGACTGCCATCTATCCCTTCTTATCATTTATACATATTTAATTCATTTGAAATGTATGTTTTAAAAATTACTTTGGATTTCTTAAATTTGTTTTCGGAATTATTGAGATCCACGAATATATTTCTTAACCTTTTTACCACTTGAGCATGGGAGCTTATATCTACAATTAATTTCTCGTTAACTGTCAAAAGTGAAAGTCTAATCGTTTCGTACGGAACGCAAAAAAAGCAACAATATATGTCGTTGTACCGAAAATAATATGTCATCGTACTGAAAATATATGTCAATAAATATTCGTCGCTGTACCTGTTTTTCCGATGACGAAATATTTAATTTGCATAAATTCGCTGGATTTGTAGCTTTTGATATGGTTACGCTTTGAAATTACATCACAGCTTGTCAATGATACACGGCTGGCTTACGGAGCAGCTGAAATTAACTTACTATACATCGTTGACAAATGTCAATGTAATCATTAAAGGAAGTGTTTGTGTGGTTAGGTACATAAATAAGTGGGAAGAGAATAGGTAAGAATAGAGAGTAATATTTGTAGCAAACCGGAATTGCAAACGCTCTACTTGTTGTAAACATTTGGTAGTAGAATCACAGATAGCCGTAAGGAATTACAGGAAGAAGGCAAAATGCAGAGGAGTATCTATTTATTGCATCCTTCTTTCAAAGGCCAAACATCTTTTCAATTGCATTGTTTGGAAAGGTAGCAGTCATAGAGAGTTATGAAGTAATATTTAGAGACCCATTGCGCGCTAATTCAATGTTTAAGGGACTAGGCTCCATTAGTCTTTATTGTTCTTTGATTGACCCCTCACTCCCTCACTCCCCCGTAGACTCCTTAAGATATCGAGAAATCTAAGGCCGGTAAAGTTGATACGGTGACTCTGTAAATTCTGAATACTTGATCAGCGTCCTCAATTTGAGCCAAAACCGTCCTAAAGTATGTGCAAAAGTTTTCTCTTTACAAAACGACGAACGCCAGACACTTTCTGAGTGTCAGTAGTATAGGTACTATTATGGTGCCACCAGGATCATTTTTCACACTGCTGTCGTCTCTGATTTATCCAGGCCTACATAATGTGTGACCTTTACTGATCATTCTTTTTCTTGTTTCGGTCCCAAAGAGTAGAACAATCTTCCAAAACGTAAGAAAAACGCTCAGGCTGATGTCATTATCAAGAAACTGCTAAAACATTACCTGTTTGAACAATCGTACAATAGTTCATGTCATGTAACTGTCCCATGGCACATTGAACAACTTTTGTTGATACTGGCGCTTTATAAAGGTTTGGATTATTTGAATAAATGAAGATTGGTTTTTGTACATTTACAGAAGGGATCATTGCCCTCTTGCTTAGCCGACTTTATGCAAACTGAAGTATTATGTATTTGCTTGTATTGATAATAAACACTATTTCGAAAGCAATAAGTAAGCGTCTATCGTAATTCAGAAAACTAATGAAAATTATAGGCACTGAAAAGATCATGCAAAAATTCGTAAGCCTGAAATACAAACAGAAACAGTGGACAAATTGGAAGTACATATGTAATTTCAATAATTACTATGAGTATAAATTAGACAAAAGGATAACAATTTATTGAATTGCGAACAAAGGCTCTATAGGACAAACACAGAACTAACTGTTTACGTACATAAAAGTGAAGCGGTTAACTAACGTAACACTTGAAGCAATGAGGAAGTAAAACACACTGTAAATATTTACATAGGGTATAAAAAGACAAATCATTAACAGCAATCAATTAAAGAAATATCATCTACAAAAGTTAACTTTACAGTCTATATAACGTTGGAACCAGCTAATTATTCCAAGCGGATATTAAAGGGAAACAGTAACGAGACGTTTGAATGTTTCATACTTTATTCTTATCTGCGTTTGTTGTTATGCGTAATCATTTTGTAGGGGATACATAAAGCGAATTAATCATTTCCTCTTACTGGTTCAGGGAATCCGATATCAGTTCCAGATGTTCAAGCTAACAAAATCAAATATGTGGCTAACTGTCCTGAACTCTTCCAGTCGATAAATGTGTCTTTGGGAACAACTGTAAATGAAACTTTCACAGAACCGCAGAAGTGCAGCTATAGGAAGTAAATAGTTTTCTAAAGTTAGTGGAGACGTCAGTCCATAGTTTCATTGGGTAGAGAGGTATAATTTAAACATTTGATAAATATGTCACTACCGTATTTAATTGTACTTTACAATCCGTGGCTATGAAAATTGCATATTACACAGTAATGGGTCGATATGAATCAAGGATGATATGGAACTAGATTTGTGTTTGAGTTTTTCGTTACCATCCTACCATTGTGGATATTTGTTCCTTGCCTTCCTCTCTTAACTCTGTCAAAAAAGACTTATCTATGAAGCGGTGATGAAACCACAAAGACAAAACTGGTTTTACCATTCACCTTTAACGATCATGATACAATCATGTCGATCTTTAGAGAAAGCAACCTTTGGACATCGCTTTGTTTTATGTGTCATTCAATATTGGTTACTAACTTGATACATTAATATTTAACTGCACTAAAGTACGGCTTTATAAACCAAGAATAAACTTAAGAGAGTAATAAAACAGCGTATAATATTGTTATTCACACACTTATATATATAATTAATTAAAGTTCAGTTGTGTTTGCTTGACACCGGTACAACTCAACACACAGATTTAGTTGAACTTCATATAATTACAAACACTCTTTGTTTAGTCCATATAGACAGATTACTATTACGTTCGTTTCAAACTGCACTTATACCGTTCATGTTCTGAACTGAAATGTTAAAAGAGGTTCTGAAAATGTTTCATGTGAACGATTTGTTCAAACTGGAAAAATATTCTTTTTTTTATATTGCTGGATCAATTTGAACCATCTTGCATTAATTTAAATTAGAAGCATGATTAACCATTTATTTTTAACAGCAAAAGACATGCCATAGCTTATACTTCATCAACAGCAGTTGGACTTAGACCACTCACCGATCCTGATTTAAAATGTTTGACCTTTCTTTAAAGTTAATATTTTTTCATCAATGTAATGCTACAGGAAGACACTTCTACACCAAATAGATTTTACAGTAGATTGAACATGCTGACAATGTGATGGAAGTATAAATTCAATCGATTACAAATTCATTTTACAAAGAAGAAGAAGAAGAATAGCTATTGAATAAAACATTATGTTAAAATAATTCGTTTAAAACCATGTGCTAAATTACATTAGACAGAATGTAAGAACCAACGAATATTTATCTACAGGCTATGCTATAAAGAACGATTGTCCCAAATATATGTGGACGGACTTATTACTAAGTACTGTCGACGTTCAAGTAGCGTAGAATAAATTATCCTATTGACTTCTCTGTGAAAAATATGTATAAACTTGTACAATCTGCTAGATAAAACTACCCGATACGATCCATTGTCTTTAAACATTCATTCGTTGATTATCTGTTCGAATAGTTTCAGGTTTTCTTCTGTATGCGTCTTCCATCGCTCTTTGCAACGAGTAGAACCACTGATACCAACGAATTTCGCGTGTAAGACATCAACTATCGTGAGGAAATAAGAATGAGATGTTAGGTCAGTAACCGGACAACTCTAGTTAGTTGCAGGTTTCCTTCATTTGGGTATCTTTGTAGCAAAATCTTGGAAAATATAAATGATATGTTCTTTTAACAACAAATTATCCACTACGTTTGTTTCAAAAAATATTGGATCACTCGACAACTACAACGCAAATAATAAATGATAAATAAAGTAGTTATTGGACGAATGAGTTTAATTTTCCTGCCTTGAGCTAAAGAACTTCCAGACATTGTGAGATATTATATTTTACTATATCATATCTACAAATGTGATTACTTCAAATCAAACGTATCGATAATAAATTGTTCAACTAATTCCATGGAAGCACATTAAGAATAATCATTTATTCTAGTTTTATCAATAATGGTGATTACATTTAAGTACTTCTCGGTAGATAAGGTGAAAAGATAACTGGCGACGTTATAATTATTAGATTATTAGATGTCATCGCTTCAGGACGACTCCAGCTGATGACACTGAAAGAGTAAAAAACATTATTAATGAAATAATTTAAGACATATAATAGTAAAATACTTGATTCAGACGTTCTTCCCATGTTTCGTTACATGTGAGTTACTAACCATGGGAAATAAAAACGCTTTCAGAACTTAAAATAAAACCTACTCACATTGCTATCTTGACACTATCGGTCTTTTCCAAAAGAGTGAGTAAACAGGTATCACATGAATTCCAATTACCAGCTATGTCGGCGATAAAATTCTTAGTCACATACTTTTAACAGCGGAAACGATTAACCACAAACCAGTCTTATGTGTTCGTCTAAAAGTTTCATGCGAGTATTCCTCATAACTATGTAAGTGACGTTTATCTGTGTAAGAAAGAAGAGTAAAGGGATGTCAAAACACAAAGGACGCTGTCGATTTGCATAATCGATAAACTGATGAGAAAGTAAACTATTTGTTACAATATATTTTAAGTAAAATAAAAATACTATTCCGACAAGTCGCAATTTCAATTCGAGATGAGTATCTGCAGAATATAACATTTATTATCTTTACATTAATACTTTGTGTAAATTTGGAATAATCAGCTATCAATCCTTTTCTCTTTGTTTGTTGAATTGCCTCCATTTGTTGATACAACATGATATAATAACATTACCTCGTCTTCAGTTGCGTTCACGATAACATGAATCTTTCCTTTAGAGTAACGACAATCATTTTGTTCAAACATAATTCCATGAAGCTTCTTGAAACGTTCCTTTATCTCCTTTTGTATATTGGACGTAAGATCCGCTTCGTAGAAACACGAAAACAGGTAATAATTGATTGGCAGAGTTGAATTTTCTTCTTTGAGAGATATGATCAATAACCATTTGAGATTTATTTAGGATATTTGAATACAATCCGAAACCAATCTTTGAAAAAATATAGTCAGTTTTCCAAATCGTAGTATGTTGTTCCTGATAAAAGAATTGGCGATCATGCGTAGCAATAACGGTTTGTGATAAATGCCATTTATATAGCTATTTTGCTATACGTTTTCTTCAAACTGGCATTCCAGAACATACAGTTGACTTCATTCCGGATTACATTTAGCATATTTTAACGAAACAATATACTTTAATTTCTACAAAATTAAGCGTTTTGGTTAATACTCCTACCTGATTTCTTCTTCTTCTTCTTGCACCGTACCACGCATAGAATGATTGTTACAGCGCATATCAGTGCAATTACAGCCACTCCAGAAAATACGAGAACATAGTTCTTGTCGGAAAAAACTATGAGAAGAGAAATTTATGGTAACATATTATTACAAAGAGTATAGCGCAGTGATATACAAAACGGCAAATTCACAAAAGAAATATGTCTTAAACTATTCCTGTAAATACTTCAGTAACTCAGATCACGGTTGTGCTTAAAATGAGAGATACCAACCTTTTAAGCAATATCATTTACGATAACATTAATTGCTTACCAAAATAAAAGAAAAATATCTGCATATTTATTTGAAATCACATCCACTTATAGCATTTTGTACCGTCGAGGGGTACATTTTTAAACTATGGTTTGTTTATGTTTAAATTATGATAAGTTTTGATTGATGATCTTAATTTCTGTTCAAATTACGACTTACTGTTCCCCGTCGGTGAGACTACATCCAAGTTGGTTCTGTTTAGTGTAATAACAACTGATATGGTTACATTATTAGTATAGTTTGCAAGCAAATCGTGTTTTAGAGAACAAGTTATGTTCGCGTCCTCTTCTGCGATAAAATGTAGCTCGGTGTGGTAATCTACTAATGTTTCTTGTGACTGAACAGCCCGTGATTCTTGTTGCTTGATATACACTGAAGTGTTATTCTCAATAGTCCAGAATAGAGAGATGTTCAACGTTGAGTTTAAAGCCATGCATTCTAGTTCTACTTGCTCTTCACTTTCAACGTAGTGAACATCATCTATGACTTCGTGGTTTGCTTGAATCTTCAGCTGAGGGATAGCTGTGATAGAATTGATCATTACGACGGTATCATAGTGGCATCAATGACTTTATTATGTTTTTGAGATATATAATACTACATGTGTGCATATATTACGCCATTAACTATCATTAATTAACCTTAGTATATTAAAACTTTCAGTAGACAGTTCATTCGTTATTATGAAAACTGACTCGTACAGCAATGAAAAGTTAGTTAAAAACGCGGAAAGTAAAAATCAGTACAAAAGAAAGTAAGTTTACACACTTCCAGCTAAAATGTTTACTTACAACTAGGGCGAAAAATCCTTAATTATTCAACTGAACGCTTACCTTCTACATTAATATGGAATACAATCCGTATTGCACCTTTGATGATACACGTGTACATTCCTGCATTATCGAAACGAATGTCTTCGATGTGCAAAGAATAACCGCCGTTGTTGTTATTATAGCCATTAACATTTTCAAATCCAATCTCTGCTGGATTAATATTGATGCTGGATGCATATAGGGTTTTATCGTTAAAAATCCACACGGCTTGTTGTGCGTCATCAACTTCATGGGAGCAACTTAATGTAATTGATTCGCCAAGAAGAACCCATCTCGTGTTGTTATTTGCAACTTTCAAATAAAATATGACACATGGAAAGATTGAAATTATGCAAGTGTCATAAACGTCACCGACTAGATTATTTCCCGGAAAGCACAAGAATAGTAAGACAGTGTCTACACTTTATGAAACGAAACAACAAAATGTAGCTCATATTATTAACGAACCATCGTGCCATCTTAGTTGAACATCAATATGGTAATGAATACTCACTAAATGAATTATACTTTATGCTGATCCGACAGAAGCATATATAATTTACAATTTTAATTACCATACCCCCATTAGAAACAGAGATAAAATCATTAACCAGAATGCTTACCTGTCACATTGACGTAGATTTTCCGCCGTATTGTACCATCAATTAAACATTTGTATTCTCCGGCATTCTTTACTTGAATCCTCTCGATATACAAGGATGAATTACTACTATAGCCCTTAACATTTCCAAATCCCTTATCTGTTGGGCTTATCAAATTCGCATAAAGAACTTCGTCGTTAAAAATCCACACGGCTAGTTGTACGTCATCATCTTTATTCGAGCAACTTAATGTAATTGATTCGCCAAGAAGAACCCATCTCGTGTTGTTATTTGCAACTTTCAAATAAAATATGACACATGGAAAGATTGATATTATACAAGTGACAAAAGCACGACCGACTAGATTATTTCCCGGAAAAGCACGTTAATAGTAACACATTTTCTACACATTATGAAATGAAACAACAAAATGTAGTTCGTGTAATTAACGAACTTTCATTTGATCTTAGTTGAACACCAATATGGTAATGTATATTTCCAAAATCAAATATAATTCAAGCTGATCCGACAGAAGGACATGTAAGTTACAATTCTTATTACTCGTACCCCCATTAGAACCAGAAAAAAGTCATTAACCAGAATGCTTACCTGTCACATTGACGTAGATTTTCCGCCGTATTGTACCATCAATTAAACATTTGTATTCTCCGGCATTCTTTACTTGAATCCTCTCGATATACAAGGAAGAATTACTACTATAGCCCTTAACATTTCCAAATCCCTTATCTGTTGGGCTTATTAAATTTGCATAAAGGACTTCGTCGTTAAACTTCCACACGATTGTATCAGCTTGTCTGTCTTCTTGGAAGCACCTTAATGCTATTGATTCTCCAAGTGGAACATATAGTAAGCCGTTGTTTGCAACTGCCAATATGAACACATGGAAACAGTCTCACTATGTCACTTTAATGATACTTCAGGTACTTACTTCAAGTTAGAATTTGAAACTTACATAACACTGAGAATTAAAGTTATTCAGACAAATGTGGTAATCTATATTTAAATCATGGGTGCAATTGAATGTTTGGAAGTACTTTGTTCTGTTGGCCTCTGGCATAGAGGACAGAGTGCTTCCTTTGCCAGTCTCAAATCTCTTATTGAAGGGTTAAATTCAGTGATATATTTAATCCTCTTTACTGTTTCGGTGACCTGTTTGCGATTCGTACGCATTTTATATTGAATAATGGTCATTGTATCAGTTTAATCGAATTCGAATAAACTTGAAAAATTCCATAACAATTGCTGTACACTTACCTACTGGTAGTAAAAATACCAACAGTGCATTGATAGTGATGGTATATATCCACATTACGTAACTGGATACCTAGGAGACATAATAACTGAAGTAAGCCATTGTTTTTGCTTCTTTTTTTGCTCGGAATGAGCTGAACTGTATGAGATACTGTGTGTGTCCACAACAATTATACATATTGACTTTACAAACTTTAAAAACATTTCTAGTGTTTTCCTCCTTTTGTTACAGACTTGTTAGACAATGAAATATTTCATTTAATGTTATGCACAAATCATACATACCATGTGTTAAGGATGACTTGCTATTCGGTTGAAACAACTTCGTATCGGCGAACGTTTTCATGTATCCAAGTGTTCACGCAGTACGTACATGTAAAGGAATTTTTTTAATGGTGAAACTTCGCCTACAATTTGGGACATTAGTCTCACTATTCATGTTTAACCTTCAATATTGCTTAGCCTTTATAATGGATAGTTATTTTACCGTCAGTTCTTTTTGTTTCTGTTACCAGAATACAATGAAAGTAGCAACTTCCTTATATTGTAGTGAAAGTGAAAAACACTTCAACGTTAGTTCTAAGTCCTATATAATATACTTTACAATCAGCAACAAATGTCGTGGTCACTTAATAACAAATCTCAAAAGTATTTGTATTTCGACAATGACTGACCAATTGTCTACGTGAAAGAGCAAGGCTCTTACTTGTTTTCATTTTTTTGTTTTTTCTTTCTATCATTTTCATGGCATTTCAGTTCATTTCATAAGCTACAATTACGTAATAAGTTGTCTGAAGTACACATTATCAGTTATTTTGTACTAAGAACTGATTTGTATGTGCTTGCATTATGTTAATTTAAACAAGAGTGGTGCCGGACGTAACTTACCGTTAAAGTCTGTTTCAGTGCTGCGTTAAAATATAAACCTTTCCTTAAGGAAGCTATTGGTCAGAGTAACATTATCAAAAGTTTGTTAAGAGTATAAATTTTATATCACGAATAACTCCGTATATAATGACACCAATTAATTTAAGAATAATTCCAAAGCGAACACGTTATTCGCTTCTTATGCCTTGTGTTTATCATCGTGGAACTGAATAAAGTTTTAACTTATGGAGGCATTGAAGTAACACCATGTTATCTTCAATTTTCTTGATGGTCAAGCAAGTAGCTAACATCACTTTCACTTTCTTATCTGTTTTGTTTTTAAAAACTTATAAGGATTCAATTTCCAAGTAATAAAGTCCATTGTGTAAATTTTGGTTTCGCAAATTTCAATACAGAAGGAAGTTATACGATGTTATGTATCTTTCTTAGGTATCTCTACTTGTTTGAGATTATATCAATTAATAAGTTCGTATTATATAGAGAGCTTTATCTCGGCGTACAATAGAGTGAGATATTAAGTTATGGATAATCAAGTAGCTAAACTAAACTTTTACTTCTTATCTGTTTTGTTTTTAATAATTTATAAGGATTCAATTTCCAAGTAAGAAAATCCATTTGTAAATTTCAATACAGAAGTAAGTTATACGATGTTATATATTTTATTCAGGAATCTCTTCTTGTATGAGATGCTATCAGTTCATTAGTTGTTATTACATAGAGTGCTTTATCTCCGCAAACAGTTGAGTAAGATAATTAGTTGATATGTTATTACATATATCTTTTTATTGTCCTCTTTTTTACATGCCTGCATGAGCTAAGTCATCCTTCCGTACGCTAAATGACAATTTGAAGGCTTGTATTGGTGACAATAAAATAATATCCAAAACAACGTTAAAACACTTTTCGTCTAGCTGAACCTGAGAATTTACTTACGGTGTGTTTGGGTTGTCATCGTTATGTGAACTCAATATAGATGAAACTGAAACACTAATGAATAGACTTGACAGTTAACTTGTTTACTAGTAAACAACTTCTCTCCATGAAAGAGCCAGGCTCCTTTTCACTGTTTCTTTGTATTGTAACACCAAAATGTCAGTTCAAGTTATAAATTATTAAAACCCATTTTATATTAAGAACTGATCTAGCTGTCTTTGTTTCATAATTTTGTTCAGCTTCAAATAGCTTCGCGTGGAATTTGAAGTTACTTAACGTTAGAGTCTGATTTCATGCTTATAATTCACGTTGATAGATCAGAAGTACATGTTTGTAACTAAACCACTTTATATTCATTATGTTTATCACTACGGAGTTAAATAGCATTAGTACTTTCATTATCGGGATTAAGAAGCCGATTAAGGCTTCAAAAGGTTATTTTCATCATCTTTTTTTATGAGCAATAAAATTGATAGTCTAAATATAAACGTATTACTTTCGAAGATGCATTTCATTCAATCATTCATAATGTGTCTTTAATCTTCAACACAAAAGAAATTATTCACATGCTAGATATTTGACTCAGAAGTTACAAGAAATAATGTCATCACTCTTCATTTGAGATTTTACAGATTAGAGTTTCGAACTCACTTATTATTATTATGTAACATGCTTTGTCATCGCATGCAGTTTAATAAGATATTTACTCGTTTTATATACATCCTTTTATCACCTTTCCATTTTTTCTTCTACATGTCTACATACATGTATTCTTCAATGAAATGCGTTTTTCTGGCACTTTCAAATTTAGCTAAGAAGGTTGAGATACTTCTTTACCTTCATATTACGTGTTCAGTCTCTCGATTGATGAACAGAACAAATGAAGTCTATACGCTGTCCTACCAATTTCAAAGTTTCATCTTAAAATGTTGACGGTTTATGTCGAAAGTTTAATGTTTTACCTCAAAATTAACAAGGTTCATTCTGAAGTCTTGATATGATTTATCTCGAAGTCATGATGTTGTAACCATAACTTTCCAACGTGTTATCACAAACAGCGTCGACTCAAATTTCAGTACAGAAACATGGCCACATTATCACATTACCTGTCACTTAAGTTATTATGATTTTTGTTATTTTTAATTGGAGGTGGGAGTATGCGTATGCAAATACATACACGAATTTTCAGTAATAATCGTTGACCGAATTTGAAGCGTTTTCATTTTTTTCTTTATCACATCAAATAAGTAGCTTTAATTTAAATATTTTTACTGCACTTGCATTTTCTTCAAGACATCACTAATGCGAATATGACATTGGAAGACGTTTACAAAAAAAAATTTAAGAATAAAAAGCAAATATTGCAGCATAAGATTGTGTCCATTTCCCTGGAGTGATCATTTCCACATATACAAAGAAAAAATCAAGAAACTTTAAAATTCAATGAATTAATCATCTCATCCACAATGAAGAATAATAATTGTTGAATGTCATTATCTATATATCTTTGCACTAAATTTTGATTAAATTTTAACAGCTCTCTGATGGAAAACTATCATCAACATCTGGATCATACTGATAAATCTGATAAATCGGTAGCATATGCTATTATGATTACAATAAGCACTGAGGAAATGCATCAAACTGGATTTGTTGGGATTACACATATCTTCAGTTCTTACTGTAATCCTTCAAGTGTAATAAACTACTGCGAAGTTATAATTCATTTCTTCTGTCATCGTATCAGATACGTCTAGTTTGATCAATGACAGAGCTGCTGTCGCAGAACATTCACTACTTACAAAACCGTAATAGTCAAATTAACATGAGTGTATTTTAAATCTAGATATATCAGGATCGGTAATTCCGACAGAGAACACGAATCCATCCTGCCTGAATATAGCCTACTGATAGTATTAAAACACAAAGAAAGATCTGTAAGATCCAAAGATTAATAAACGCCCTGTCTAAAATATTTTCTATGATATCGTTCTACAGTACGAGGGTTGCAATTTTAACAAGTGGTTAACGAAAGTCACCTTCTATTACAGTTCTTATGCTATGTCCATTTCACGCGTAACATGGTTGTATCATTTGAAAGTGGTTGAGGAATACCTGTTAGCGTAGATAAAGTAGTGGAAAGTTTTAAGCCACAGAGATGCCATCTTGCTCTTCCCAAAGGTTTATACTTCTTACCAAATTTCTGTACACTGTAAAGAGTCCTTAAAACTAAGTTATTTTATACATACGGACTGTTCTGTGAACGATTCTTGACGACATTAAGTTTCTTTCCACCTGTATCCGCTCCTGGAGAGAGATGCACAGTTTGATAGTAAATTCTGACCTAATTTGTGAGATAAAACTTAGTATTGAACACACCAATACAGAGGGAGTGTACATTAATACTGTAGGTTGTACAGTAAGACAACACAGTTTAGGTTAAGTAATCTGGCCAGATACTTTGACTAGTACTCAGTTTAGCAATAGCACTGCACAGTTGCAGTAATTTTATTTGATGCTACCCTCTCCCACTGGTCCCCCCCCCCCCCTCCCTAGCTAGCTTTACATTTATTAATCACGTATTACCTTTTGTCTTCCTACCACAGAAGCCATGGTCTTTCAAAGAAGATTGCTGCTAGTAATTACTTCTGGAACAGTAGCCGTTATTTGAGTTGATGCTACTTCCTCCCACCAGCCGCCCACCATCCTTCCCAGCTAGTTTTACATATTGTTTATCCCGTGTCAAATCACGGATTGCTGTTGATGCACCCTCTCCAAATTTCTTATTTGCTTGTAACACTATGAAATGAGCATATTCTGAAAATTTTAGTTGCATTGCTTTAAAATTGGCCGATTATTCACACTTTGAAATTCCTCAATTTGTCGCCACTGTGGCATTTTGGCATGTACTAGAATTTTGAGGTCTCATTCCTCAGCAATTACACATCCTACTAAATTTGCTGATGATCGTATGTATACATTGATGCTAGCAATATTTGAGACATCACTTTGAATCGTGGCTGTGCTCTTATAACAATAAGTTCAATATCCGATGTTGAGATGGTTGAACATATCTTTGGCATGCAAACTGACCAGTTCTTGGAAATATAAGTGATAAGTCCTCCTCCGTTTGCAGAGAATTGTCTGTCCCAACGAAACATATATTGGTTGTTAATTTTCACCGCTACATTCGGTAATTTATGTTGCGGAGCTTCATCCTGCCAGTCTTTATTAATATAACTTGTAGCTTAAGTGCCTGTACTGCTATAACACACAAGTTCAGTAAATTTGCAATCGTCTGATCTAGGTGCAAGAATATTCCATGGAGACTGTTAACAATCGCAGTTAGTCCATACAGAAAAGTAAACAATGCTTTTTTTTTGTCAACTAATTACCCTCTGCATTCCTGCTCTGTTATACCTCTGCATCGTCTTAGAATGGATTCTTCTTTCAATGTATTCATTAACTGTGGATCAATTGAATAGGATTGCATACCGTTTCATATGCTATGTAAAGTATTCTACTATAGTATAGGCTTCGATGCCTTTCCGATGCCTTTTCGATGCCTGTGTTACCTGAGTGCAAAACGTTGCACGATAGTCAGTGCAAACAACAAGAAGAAAACAAAAACTTCAGCCATAAGAAAAGAGTTGTATAGCTCACCCAATTCTTGGTCATGGTCAGGGTTAGTATAACAAAATCATGCGGTCTACAGTCACCGAAATGACAAAACACACATCTCAAACACAAAAACCAAGTAAAATTATATGAACTATATAAATAAACAGGCAGCTCGAATCAAGCGCCCTCAGTATTTTATATCACCATGATCACCATGATTTGCATAGTATTACTTTAATGTAATATCAACGCAAGTATGAATCAACCAATCAGGTGGATGAGGAATACCTGCTAGCGTAGATCCTTCAAACTGTACGTGTTTTACTTCACATACAACTTTACCATTTTCACATAGACATTCAGATGGACATGTCTCGACATTGCTGAATAAAATAATAGAGCCGCATGAAGTGCTTCGCCGTCTTGATCATTGTACTTTTCTTTGATTCAAGACACTATTGTCATAAAGTTGCGTTATTTTGATGAGCTATGTTTGGCGTGGAAGTTTCATTTTAATTCTGTGTAACTCTGTTTCAGTGGGCATGTTGGTACATAAGAAATTGACCCATTAAGCATGACCGAACATAAAGTCAAGACTTTTATAAACGAGAAGGGGTAATGAGATGTACTGTTATAACTCATTTTGTGAGTAGTAATTACCTATATAAACCTTCAAAGCAACCAAGATTCAATTGTGTTTGCATGTTCTCATCTATCTATTGCAACAAATCGCCAGTGAACTATCAGTAAAAAATTGATTTAGTTACAGAAAGATTAAAGTACTTTGTTAAAAGCTACCAGTAAGCTCGAGGCAACCATCGTATTAAATTCAATGCTATTTCCAACAACATAACTGTACCACGCACTTTCGATAAAACACTTATATGTGAGCAAAGAAGGTATCAATTACTATTTTTCCATAAATTATATACATATAGCCATGAAATATTTGTGCAAAATGACAGTTCTACAGAATTATTAAAGTACAATGTTCAAACAACCAATAAGCTTGAGTCAAACATCAATGTAACAATTTTCAATAAGATTTCCAACAACATTACCAAACCACATTTGATCATGAAATTATTTAAAAGCGATGAAGAATGTTCTATTGAAGAGCCTGAAATACACTTTGTTCCTTGATTTTTTATACTCATATGTTACTGTTATATTTGTAAAATACGTTTGACAAGGAGAAGGGACTTTTCTTTACAGCAACAATGCCGGAATTTCTTCACAATAATTGATGAGTTCTGTTGTTTCGTAGCAAAACGTTATTGTTTTTATACTAGAATGTCACATTTAAGTATGTTCTTATGACATAAACTAAACGTCATACACAAGAAACATAGATAATGATATCTGAGTTAGTGAATCAAGATCGTAAACTACGCAGGAATCACACAAAAATAACTTTGTTCAAATATTTATTGACATTTTATCTCAGCGACAGATTTGTCTTGTTAATATTAAATTAACTTAAACAAAATTTCTGACATTTTCTTCCTGATAATGATTTATATAGCACTAAAATACGATCCGATGTTTCTGTGACTCTCTCGGCCTGACAAATATTTCCAAGTAAAATAAACGTAGAGAGAATTGATGACATCTTAACAATTAGAAAAGAAACGTTTACGAATTGCAAGGGGGTAAATTATGAACGACTTTCATTTTCAAAAATTCTGTCGAGTGTGTTCGAATTGGTTCAATGCTTATTTCCGTTTGCCAGATCCACTTACCACGTTGACTCGCTCGGCCTGACAAATACTTCCAAGTAAAATAAAGCCCTAGCTAGAAATTGTTGACATTGTTACACAGTACGAGGTTCGCAATTGTACAAAGTGGCTCACTAAAGTCACCTTCTATTACAGTTCTTATGCGATGTCCATTCACACGTAACATTGTTGTGTCATTTGAAAGCGGTTGCGGAATGACTGTTAGCGAGGAGACTCCAATCGGTAGGCGTTTTACTTCACATACAACATTACCACCTTCACATAGACATTCAGATGGACATGTCTCGACATTGCTGAATAAAATAGTCATGACAATTGCGTAGAACTGCATGAAGTGCTTCGCCGTCTTGATCATTATGCTATTCTTTACTTCAATAAGACTTTAGTCAGTAATTGTTACAAGCGTGCGTTATAACAATTGAGGCAATGTAACGAGTATGGACCAACGTTTGAAGACAGATTGACGCTATTAATGGCTGTAAAACAATTTATATATTTGATAGGCGGAAGTACATATACAGCGTTTATGGAAATGACATCACTAGTTATGTAATTGCGTCTTAAATTGCATAGTATTTGAAAGCAGAAAGAAATATCTTAAGAACAAGCAATGCAAGGTAGCACTAACATTTTTTTAAACTAATAAACTGGCGTGTAGCATTACTTCACATTGAATGGTGCACACATCAATGCTATGAATATTATCACCAGTATTTATTTATTTTATATCCTAAATGCCAATACTTGAGACACTCCTATGTTTAATAAACGACCTTTCAAAGTTTAAATTTATTGTAACTTGTTCACTTATTCACCTTTTCTTCTGGGTGGGGTGTGTTGGGGAGGGGGTTAGAGTAGCATATATGGTTAAGTCTTCTCTTTGATACATGTAGTGATTTTAATGCCAAGCTAAACAGGGTATATGTTTCAACTGATTTTACACCTTTTTCATTCGTGAATAATATAAATTATCTTGGAATTAACAAATTATACTGTGATCGCTCAATCCTTGTATTTCGAGATTAATATAAACCAGTTAATATATACTTAACAAATAAAAAGTAAAACAAATAAAGATGATGAAGAGATAGGCACTATAGAAATGTAACCAAGATACAGAACGGGTGTGGTATTTTCAATATAACAGTTATCTGTACACGAAATATTCGGATTTCTTGGGTAACTATAAGGCTGGCTCTCATTGAGTTGACTGCCGTATTTAGATTAAGTTCCTCTGCAGCAGTATGTATTGTTGTCGCCAATTCGAAAGAAGTTAATATCTCCGCAGTTTCACCGAACTAGCAGATGAAAATGAAAGAAATACGTTTAGTACACATATTTATCATTGAACGTAATGGTCTATTCATCTATCCAATACAATGCAACTGTGGGTACTTATGTATTTATGCCTTCTCTATATGCTCATGAGATATTTGTCATTGTCTTTTATAGCGCTAATAGCACTTAACCTCTTGTAACAGATAATCGAGAGCAAAGCTTTAAAAATAATTAACTCGATATCTATACGTATTAATTATCTAGCTGGATTGCAATGATTTTGATAATAAGCTACGTCTAGTGCCCTTTACAATAATGCATTAGGTTATATCGCTTTGCCTTTGAGGGTCGGTCTATTTCAGATAGACCTGAAACGGTAAAAAAAGATATAAAGCTCATTTTAAAAAAACAGTGGGGAATACTACACATATTTACTATTTGCAAAATTAATGCCAAATCTTACCTGTAAGTGGGTTCGTAGCTGCCTGTTATATAAGAAAGATTTACAAAAACGAAAGATATATCATAATTTTAACTGTCTGTTAAAGGACTATGAGAAAAAAATAAATGTACGGAAGAAAGAAGAAATATTAACATAGAAGGGAGGACGGGTGTTCAACAATCGAGACAACCATCTACGGTTAACATGATCTGAAGACTCCGCAATAGTAATTAGAGTGGGATCAACTTTACTTCATATTTCAGATATGGACTGTAGCGATTAGTGTGAGGGTAGCATTTTACAATGACAGAATGAAGTCGCTAATAATAAACATAAAAACAACAAATGTAAAGAACTTTTTTCACTGTTATGGATTTTTTAACTCAGTACAATTTCAATTATAAAGTATATTTATATATATATATATATATATAT
>JAIPMN010004387.1:0-15004 GCA_020650975.1 Apostichopus californicus | reverse complement strand
TAGAGTGTGGTTTCCATTGTTATAGTGACCCCTCCTTAGGCCTGCCAGCTACAGTATGGTTTCCATTGTTATAGTGACCCCTCCTTGGGCCTGCCAGCTACAGTGTGGTTTCCATTGTTATAGTGACCCTCCTTGGGCCTGCCAGCTACAGTGTAGTTTCCATTGTTATAGTGACCCCTCCTTGGGCCAGCCAGCTACAGTATGGTTCCATGGTGGTTTCCTTTGTTATAGTGACCCCTCCTTGGGTCTGCCAGCTACAGTATGGTTTCCATTGATATAGTCCAGTGTTAGAGTGTTACAGACCATGCATTTCGTGGAAAAAAATAGGAAATGCCCTGTCACCTTGACGACGCTCAATGAAGCTAAAACACGTACTATAGGCTGAGGTTTTTTTAACCTTTCATTTCACACACGTGGAGCGACTGAACCACGGTGGAAACTATAAAGTAAAATTATAAAAACTAATAATAATACACAAAGATTGGGAAAACAAAGCACATGAATTTGCAAAAATCAATCATAACATATTACAGAATATGATTTCCCCTTATAAATAATAGACAAAAGGAAGAAACATAGCAAATAATATTTGGTAAAATGAAACACAAAATTCAGAGTAAGATCGACAACAATTACAGCCTTAATAATAACAACGCTCAACTTATACAATCGTTGCCAAGCAAAACTACCAGCACAACAAAGAGCGACACAAAGGGTCATTCAGGGGCTTACCGGAAGCAAACGAAACACACCAGAGTCTCGCAAGCTAAGCCAATGCAATCCCCTCAAGAAAAAAGAACATATTGAGAAGCTTACACTATCAAGTCAAATTATGTATTGTCATATAACAGCTAAATTGATACAAGTGAGGACGTTATTCAAAAAGTAAAAAAGTAGATTTGCCAAAGGTAAACGAATATTGACAAATCTCACAATACAACGGACAGTTACATAACTCTTACAGAGCTAAGGAAATGGAATGTTGGTATTAACTTTACTGATAATGACTGGGTAAGAACTGTCAAAATTCAAAATTTTCAACCCGTACCCATTGAGATGCCAAAATTCAGTATTTCCAATTTCGTTTTATACACTGTATCCTATCGGCTGCTTCAATTAATGGGTAAACTGGTTTTCCCTTATACCTTTTTTCATATCAAAAATGAGACCTTCGAGCACTTTTTCTGATTGCTCTTAATATTTGGAAAACATGCTGTTTGCTGTCCAGGGAGGTAAACTGATCGGGAAATTCTAGACAATGGGAAAAAGAAATTACTGGTGAGAACGGAATTCGAACCAGTTACCTCCGACTTACAATCCCAGCGCTTTATCAACTGAGCTATTAAGCCGTTAGTTTGTAGCGACCTCTATATATAACTATTTATTTGCTGTGGGCGCCAGTCAGAAGCCACAGTAATTAGTAACCAGGGATCACTCCCCCAGTTTCTTGCGATAAAACACAGAAAGCATCAAGGAAGGGATTTCATGAAAATTCGGCTGTTAATACATTAATGTGTAAGTGAAAAAAATAATGTAGGCTAAACTAACTGGGAAATTTAGACAATGGAAAAGAGCAAACAAAACTTATGAGCAAAACGTAATGGTTCTATATATGATTATTTTATCCTTCATACAACCCTTTTCGTAATCTTTTCGTAATCCACTGTAAATATTGTATTTTGTCCTGTAAACATTATAATAAATAAGATTTCAAATTTGGCACACTGAATACTCAATATACATACGGCTAGTTCTTGTAAGACAATGATACAGTTACTTGTCAGACTCCTGTTAGTTAAATGTTAAATATTAAATTAGCCAAAATATTTAACCATGCATGTGAACAACTTGGCGGACTCGGGACCGTTCGCAACCTTTTTGTGATGCATTTTGAGTAAAGTATGTTGGGTAGAGGAATTCGAAATCTAAAGAGTATACTTGGTATAAATGACATTACGTTAAGATAACTTATAGCCGCATACCGTGTACCAGACAGAAAGATATTATCACCGAAGAATCGCTACTTTAGTCCCCAACAAAGGCACCCAGAAAAGAAGAGACAACACGATGACAAAAAGGAACGAATGACAAATGGAAAGGCAAATACCAACAATGAACTACTAATACATGATAGATGAAATAGATGATACTTAGGCGATATTTAAAGGAACATATAGAGACAAGCATTTGTAAAGCAACGACAATAGATTTCAGTTGCATTCAAATCTGAACAATAAGGGTGCGTGATTAAATTAATCAGTACATTAGTTGTTACGCAAAAGGCTATTCAAATATATTAAAGCTTAGATATAACGACTTGAAATTATGTCATATCGAAATATTTCAGTTTGTTAAGATGGTTTAGATGATTTGCCTAAAATGAACGGGTTCGATATCCATGTATAGGTCTTTATTACTTGGTCACATATTCAAACAAATATGGTCGAAACATCACAGTGCACATGATCCAATTATCTTCAAACGTGTTTCATACAATACAGCCATTAATGTGTGTTTTATCGTGTCTCATCGTCTAGTACATAAACAATCATCGTGTAATTCACATATTTTACATAATTCACATAGACCTATCATTATCATATCTCTGTTAATTAATTTGTCATAAAACCATCCAAGAATAACATGTTATTCCAGGATGTATCCTACATATACCTATTCAGTCTATTGCAGTAATATTCAATGGCTTAACAAATTTATGAACCACTGACATGAGAACCACTCAGCAGGGAAGGGACTAGTTACGAGGTCTCGATTTACTACGCTGTCATTTATACAAACTCATCAATAATACTGTATAGACCGAATAAACTTCAACAGTGGAAATAACATGTTTCATGTAGCGGTGAACCTCGTGTCCGATGCACAAGTAATGTATAGTCACCCCCCCCCCTCCCCCCCGTAAATACCGTTCTCCAAAAAGACACCCAAACTATATTCTTTCAACCATTCTTCGCCTTGTTGTATTTCACAACGTTGTGAAGTTACACAAATACACATATAATATCCAAACTGAGCCTATACAGAGTGGTCCGTTGATAGTTCCACAAATCCGTGTGATCACAGAGTCACAGTTTTCGTGCCCAGGTTCTTTCCTGGGCGACTTTTCCTTAAAAACAGTACTTTTCATCGCTTCTCGGCCTTTTGGCTAAGATCATGTGTAGTATCTGTTCCCTTTCGATGGGAATGGTGATACACACCCGACGATGATCTCACAGTCCCGATTCAAGGGGACTGGGGTTGAGAGCGGATCAGTCGTTCGGTAGTTTGGTTTTCGTCCCCAGGTTCTTTCCTGGGCGACTTTTCCTTAAAATCAAGTTTTCACAGAGATCGCTGCTCGGCCTTTTGGCTTAGATCATGTGTAGTATCTGTTCCCTTTCGATGGGAATGGTGATGCACACCCGACAATGATCAAACAGTCACAGTCCCGATGCAAGGGGACTGGGGTTGAGAGCGGATCAGTCGTTCGGTAGTTTGGTTTTCGTGCCCAGGTTCCTTCCTGGGCGACTTTTCCTTAAAAAACAGTTTTCACAGATAATGGCTTCTCGGCCTTTTGGCTAAGATCATGTGTAGTATCTGTTCCCTTTCGATGGGAATGGTGATGCACACCCGACGATGATCACACAGTCACAGTCCCGATGCAAGGGGACTGGGGTTGAGAGCGGATCAGTCGTTCGGTAGTTTGGTTTTCGTGCCCAGGTTCTTTCCTGGGCGACTTTTTCTTATTAAAAAGTAGTCACAGTCCCGGTCTTTTGGCTAAGATCATGTGAAGTATCTGTTCCCTTTCGAGGGGAATGGTGATGCACACCCGACGATGATCACACAGTCACAGTTTCGATGCTTGGTGACTGGGGTTGAGAGCGGATCAGTCGTTCGGTAGTTTAGTTTTCTTGCTCAGGTTCTTTCCTGGGTGACTTTCCTTGAAAAGTATCTTTTCCGTCAGCTACCCAAGTTTACCATTTCAACGTTTCTTGTAGATTCAGTTTGCACCGAGGGACTTTCTAAAGAACCATCTTTAAAAAGAAATGAATATTTCGATATTACCCCATTTCAAGTAATATCTAAGTTTCATTTATTTGAATAGCCTTTTGCGTATACAATATTGTACTGATTACTTAAAGCACGCGGTCTGCAAATCTGTTTTGCTCAGATTTTAATGCTACTGATATCTATTGTGGTTGCTTTACAAATGCCTGTCTCAGTACCTATAAGAAAAAAGCTAAAACTACCCATTCCTTTAAATATCGCCTAATTATCTTCTATCTCATCTATTATCTATTACTAGTTAATTGTTGGTATTTGCCTTTCCATTTGTCTTCCGCTCCTTATTGTCATTCTTTTTGTCTCTTCAATCCTGGGTGACTTTTTATGGGGGGGGGGGGGGGACTAAATTAGCGATTTTCAGTGATATTATCTCAATTTCTGTCTGTTAAACGATATCAGGCTTTCTCTTAAAGCAGTTCTCTTAACGTAATGTTATCTATACCTATAGTTTTGCCATTGTGCCATACCCATTGCCGAGTAATGAGAAGTAAGCCGTTCTTTGACATATTCATTGCCGAAAATGAAAGTCAATTCCGAATATGTACAAACTGTTACATACAATAAAATGACTAGGTACCACATTAGTGGGTGCCGAATTGGAATTTAATGTATCAATTTCGCGCTCCATAGAATCAAACAGGGCTAAGTTGAGTGCACAGATTTTCAAGGATGAAATGTTGTCTTCCAATGAAGTCAAATATAGTGTCATCATCTGTCAAAAGATAAATAAATGGATTAGTGCACCCGCTAGTTATCACTTTCATGAAATCAGAGGAATAATATCGAATTTTGCTCTACATGCAGTCCTCCTCCGAATGAAATTCTCTTTAAGAACTGTCAGGGTCGTCTGTTCCATAAGGAATCATCTTAGACGAGGTTGGGATTTTCCCTGCCGAAATTCATCGGCTTACCTAGGTACACGCATAACGTCTCGTTCAGCAATAACGTAGGATAGCATCACGGTTTGTAGCTTCATTGGCGTGCCATGGTTTCGCTTACAGTACTGAGTATGTACTTATCTGATGATTATAGTTAGAGGCATAGGCTATGTAAGCAATATTTTGAACCGTTTATGTATACACGACTTAAATGATTGTCTGACGTGATAGTTGCAGAAGAACCCACCTTTGTACCTTACCAATTAGACTTGATAAGTACTAAGCCTTTTCAGAATTGGATGTCATTACTGAAGATACAGCCAGATAGATTCACAGTAAGTACTCAGTGCACAAAATTTAATTTATAGATATTTGTTGGATAGGCTATATATCTGTTACACCGAAACACATGCGCTTTAGTTTTTTATTGTGTGATTAGTTACGGAGCAGCATCGACAGGTTTATTTATAAAAACAAATCGGGCACGATAGATCATGATTTCAAATAAAAGGGCAGGCTAAACTTCGACTTTCATCTTTACAGAAATGGCACAAATCCCAACAGTGTACGATCCGTCTAAGGTGAACACAAATCATGTGAGTATTCCACCACCACAAGCGGTGCAAACCTCACATCCACCAGCGGCACAAATCCAATCTAACACCCACAACCAGTCTGAATCGACTACCAGTAGTCCTTTCAACTACCAAACATCTCATTCAAAACCACTAAACTTCTTGAAGAGTGGAATTGGGATACTGTCAGTCTTCATTGTCGTAAGTAAATTTTACCATTTCAATCAAACTAAGATTTTGAGATGCATGATAAAATCTAAACAAGTAAATTTAGTTGTTTTATGTGTTAATGTAGAAACGTTTCATTTCAATATTCACTCTTACATTTGTAGGATGATTTTGAGTTTTGAAAGCGTTGAAAAAATTAACCTAACCATTCGATACAAGGTTTATCTGAACTATCAGGGATAAATATGTCAAGCCAATGCTATAAGAACATACATACATTCATGCTTTTCATTTTATTGGCTTAGGCATGCAGATTCACAGTTCAGCTCTCCCGTCTCACATTTGTAAATTTACGGCATGATCTGCAATGGTTCAATTAAGGGATATCTTATAACACATAATTACAACCAGCTTTTCTACTACCATACGTTTTAGAAACCAATCATCAATGGTTTCACATGAAGTTGTGTTCTTACTCGTGTGGAAGTCTTACAGGAGACTTGAATAATTTTCTCAACCTGGTTTTGTTTCCTGAACAGTTGCATTCTTTCATAGCACTCCTGGTGATGGCCTGCGGTAACCGCGTATTTGGAAATTACCTCGTAGGGGCCCTTGGCTTCTATTTGTTTGCCTGTGTTGCTGGGTTTTTATTCTCTGCAACAGTAGTTTTCATCGGCGCAATGCAGATTCCTGAACAGAATCCGACAATCCCATGGGCTTTTATGGTAGGATAATCAAGTAAAACTTTGCCGTAAGAATGCATGCTTTAGTAGAAATACACACATACAAGCATGTTTTGAGCACGCTCATACATACACACACATATACCCATACATATGTATACACACACATACGTACGTATACGCACACATGCACAACACACATACCCATATTTGAATTTGAATTTGAATTTATTGTCCACAATCGGAAATTCGGCTTACACAGGTCGTAAACGAAAAAAGAGAGAAAAAAAGAAAAAGCAATAGTATAAGTATCAATAGACTGCGATACACATACAGTAATACAAACATATATACAGCAAGTCCTACAAATAAGAAAGTTATCTTCTCACCTGTGAATTAAATATATGGATAGAATTAGGCACAAACGAGTATCTGTAGCGGCCCCTAAGTGTACGTAGTGGGCATAAACGCAGTCCAGAGCGGTTGTAATTATAGTGCTGAATCAAAGGGTGTGCTGGGTCTTGCATGATATGTTTCAATTTATTGCAGACCCTCTCATGATACAAGTACTCTAACGATGGTAATTGAGCACCGATTACACGCTGAGCAACTTTCCTAGATTGCTCAAGCATCTTCACATCGATTCTCGTACCATTGGCAAAGTAACAAATTATGTTGTACATCAAAACACTTTGAATGAGGGATTTATAGAACAAGGTCACGATTGTTTTATCCACTCTGAGGTTCTTCAGTTTTCTCAAGAAATAGAGCCTCTAATTTGCTTTCTTATGGACAATTGTGACATTACTAGACCAGTCAATTTTGTTAATCAGCATGGTTCCTAAGTACTTATACATGCATATTCAACATGCATATATTTTACATTGAAAACTCTAAAAAAATGATCTGCTCGTAAACAAGGAAAATCTGATTCACTATTTTCATTTCAGATGACAATCGGCTTTGGTTTAATGGCATTTTTTGAGCTGGTTGCTTCTAGCCTTGTAGCCGCCAGAGCAGTTTTGCCAAGAGATGGCGCATGCGCGGTAAGATCATGTTCTTTCATTGATAGTGACCAGTCAGTTGTCAGATTCCTGAGATGTGTGTACAATATAATAGGAGTAGGAAGGGGAGGGGTTAGTGGGAGTAGCTATCCCTAATTATGAAAGTGGGGCCTGCGGGATATGTTCTATTCCATAGATTGTTAACTAGGGATTCAATCCACGGCATTGCTAGATGATTCAGTCGGATCCTTTAAAGAAACAACAAGAAAAATTTGCTTTTGATATATCTCATTATCCGTCTAAATTTCTATGTAATGTTTAAGTGCAAATTTTGTAACAAACCTTTCAATTTTCTATACAAAACGTAAATACAAAATATTTTTCTTTATAACAACTTTCGATATGAAAAGGCAAATTTCGACGTAATTTCAATATTTTCTGTGTTAGTGTTGTTCTTGTTACAATAAATAAAATACAATGAAAGGTCTGTTTCGACATTTCACGAAAAGCATAATATTTTGACATACCGGTACATCCTCAAAATTTCGTCTCAATCAGTATCAAGTTTAAGCAAAAAGTCACAATTTCAAAGGAAGTTGACACTTTAGATAAAATAGTTGAATTTGAGGGATAAGAGGTTAAAGTCGTGATATAAAGTAGGAACAAGTCAAAATATGTACACAAAAGTAATTTGGAGAGGGTGGTCGAAATTTTGGTATAAAATTCGACATTTATACTCGTTCATAACGTTTCAGCTTTTATATGTGGGAAAAAGCAGGAGCGGGATAAAACAGTAATGTGATATTAAATGCTTGGGAAGTCTTTCGATGCTATCAAAGTTCGATTAAAGCACGATTAGAGCCCCTTAACTAAGACATGATGACGGCAAAGCTTCAAGCCACAAGAGTAGAAAAGGTCAAACTATGTATATCTTTATATCAAGGCACACTATGTTCAAAGTCAGATTTCAAGACAATCGGTGTCGAAGCTTACTTCAAATCCTTGAAAATCTGGCATTGGGGCATGAAATGATAAAAAATTACAGTGTAAAACGTAACATTTCCGAAATAAAGTTTTCATTATCTACATACGAATTATGATTTACTACTAAAGCAAATACTACTTAAACGTAAAACTGGTTATCTTTTCACACTTGAACAGGTTCTTGGATTTTTGATTTTTCAAGCATACGTAGCTTGCTTAGTACTTTCTCTTCCGGACGCTATAAAACAGATAGAAATAGCCAACCAGTCCTCAGCAACACAGCGAAATGACCACCCAATCGAAAGTCCACCGTCGTACTTGGAGTCAACTTAACAATGCTCACGTCCTTCTATCAACCAATCGTAATTGTCACTGTTTCAAAACGTCCAGTCATAACATAGTGGTAAATTTTACTCTTAACTCTACACTGAAATCTCTTTAATTAAATAATCGATAATTGTTAGAGGATATACTTATATATCTAAATTTATAGCGTGTTGTGTATGAATATATAAATTCATTCTCACGGACCTTCTTACAATCACTGCAAAGAAAATCATGATAACTTATAAGTAATAATATACGCATTTTGCAGAAGACAATACATAGCGTATGTTCCATAAAGAAATTTGATGGTGCTATAGTAATGAAATTCATCATCTCTCTAGTAATCTTTAATGAACTACTTTGTCTGACATTTATCAGAGTTTGAAGAAGGATCGAAACGTCAGACTTAACTTTTATATTTTACATACACAGGGTTTTTGTTAACACTTTTTGCTCTTTGATTTCTCAGAATTAACCGAACTGCAGTTTCAGGGGTTGGGATGGGGAGCTTCTACGAACCCCATCCCAAGGCCCTATGCACCCTCGGTAATAATAAGAATCCCTCCTCCTATAGCCCATCCTATTCTTCACCTTCCCCTCCCTCTACCTGTGAAATATACACTCGGTCTCCAGTGTGCAGGCTAGAATAGATCTAGAATTGAATTTCTGCCTCATGGGCTAGTCACTGTAATTAAATTTAAATACAATGTTGCATTAACGCAAATAAAATTGCTGATGATAAGTTCATTAGACATGCCCACACGCACTGTTAATTTCTGAAGGCAAACATTGTATCATGTACGGTAGACACAGGTCAGTCAGCTGTAGGTGGCAATACACATTGGAAACTTATGTTTCTGTGCAGTTTGAATTTTAAACTTTTTTCCACCAACAATAAGTGAAGAACAAAGTAAAACATGTCGCAGAATCATAAATAAGCAGCTAGGCCTACTGTAAAATATCTACGAAGATGGCTTGGCTTCTGTTACTTTATGGCTTTATGACAATTATTTATCTTGTATCTAAGCTGCAGATTGGTGTGCGAAACAATATCGCTATTACTCCAAATCAAGCGATCTTTTACGCACTGCAAATCTAAGGTTGAAAGAGCATCTATCTTCCACTCCGGTGTTGATTGAAAATCTTTGCCAAAAATCCTAATTCCTAGTACCTACACGACAAAATGGTCGAAATTCTCAAAACCGTGCATATGGGATATAATACTCTAACTTTGTTAGTGCATTAATTAAGGAAGAAGCCAAATGTTATGTGGTCGATGGAGGTAAAAATAAAGTGTCATGCCCAGGTAGGAAGTAATTACTTCCACTATCTGGAGCGTAGTTGTGAACGTACAAGTGTCAAAGATCGTTAGATCAATAAAGTTCTAGAAAGTGCCGATCCAGGGGTATGAAAGGGTGTACTCACTCTCCCATCTTTTCAACCACAAAACAAATAAAATAGTTATTAGTACAACCTTGCCTGTATATACCTACTTATAAACTTAATATAATGCCTAAATATGCACTATTTCTCATCTAAAGATTAATTGTAGGGGTGGGAAACAAACCTATGGCCATACGCTCTACATTTTCAATTCATGAATCCGCCTCTGCTAAGGTTCAAAAAGGTGTTTCGCAAACTCCAATCCGGGAGGTTCGTATAATTTAAACTTGTTATGTGTATGACGATGTGCTTCTGAATGATATATTGTATGTGCTTGTGCTTTGGGTTTGTGGTTATTACTATCGTGGTGTAGGTACGTTTAATAATCATAATCAGTCAGTATTTTTGACGATGCCTAAGCTACCACGAATGTTAAAGAAGCCCGCAATGGGCTTATGAATTACTTCAACGTTTTAACTCAAATTTGTAATTTTTTTAATGTAGAAAGTCATTTCAGATGGAATAACCGTAGATTGCTTTTTGAAGAAAAAAAAACATATTACTATGACCCGGCAGGGGATCGAACCCCGAACCTCCGATCTCTAAGCCCCATTGCTTCAAATGTCACCGCCTTATTCCACTCGGCCACAGCACCGTCCATGTGCATTCTTGCGATTGTGCAACCATACACCGTGTCTGTTGCAAAGACAACTAGGGTTATATAATCAAATCGTAGAGACCCTCGCATAGTCTGTTCATGGGTTAAGACTTCATGCTCAACCTATTGCTAGACTAAGTAGGTTCATTGATTCCCCTGAGAAAGTCGAGGAACCAAACCCTTTCAGAGTGGGTGGAAGATTTGGGGGTTTAATGTAGGCAGTGTTAGGTGAGAGACAGTAATAGTCCTTCCTTACTTATTGATCTCTAATTAGTGATAATAGCAGGGAGGAGCTGATGTACAACCCTGCTGATGACCTTTAGGGGAGAAACATAGGCTGCTCCGTATTGTGGATGATACGAGTGCATCCAAGGGATCATTAAGCTCAACTGCAGGTGGTTAGAAGTTTCCATGTGGCCGTGGGTCAATTGCAACAGGACAAGCAAATAATTTGAAAAGGGACCAAGTTCTCATGAGGCTCAGGAATGATGCCAACAAGGGGACTGTTGTGTAGAAGACCCCGATATGAGCCAATAAGGCAATCCACTTGGTTGACGAAGCTTTTGTCATTACTGTCATTGGTAGTCAGATTTCTGAGGAGGACAAAGGGGAAGCATCATTAGAGCAACTGCTAGCCAGTATAGCCCGACGGCTACTTTAGATATCATGGACGCCTCTGTGTATTTTGCACACAGGGGTGGACCATCATTAGAGCAACTGCTAGCCAGTATAGCCCGACGGCTACTTTAGATATCATGGACGCATCTGTGTATTTTGCACACAGGGGTGGACCATCATTAGAGCAACTGCCAGTATAGCCCGACGGCTACTTTAGATATCATGAGCGCCTCTGTGTATTTTGCACACAGGGGTGGACCTCATTGATCACATCCATATTCCATAGGAGCAAGCTAGCAGACATTTTAAGTTACCTTGAGCAGTTAGGTGAATATTTGGAGCTACATAGGGCCAATGGCTTCAAAACAACGAAAAGGGAGTAGTATCCAATACCACCCGATTCTCATATAGCTATCAGTAGAAAACGGGTAAGGTTTTAACCGTTGTTATAAGTTAATTATAAGATAAGTTAATTAACCTTTGTTATAAGTTAATGTTTAATTTAATTCCTACTTAGCTGTGGACGAACATGGTAACAGTAAGAACTGTAAAACTCAAATGATGAATAAATATAGAGCGACTGGTGTTTGAAAGCTATTGTTGTTTTTCTGAAGGAGAAAAGCTGAGAGTAAACTATGAAGCTGTTAAACACAGCATAGCAATAACCGAGAAATGGTTAAAAACCCAAACCGGTTTCAACTTACGTCTTGAAGATCGGGGGCCAAAGAAGTTGAAAGGAGTTGTTGTCCCATCACGACAGACACCAATAAGAGTAAATGGGCTGTTGTATTGTAGTGTCTGCCTGAAGTAAATACGGTGCCTGTGAAAGATGACTTGGGGGGGGGGGGGGCAATGTGAGCTCTGGAATTATTAGTAGGTTGTAGAAATATTTGCATGAATAGTTGATATGTACGAGACGAAGTCGACTCGTGAGGTTGATTGGTTTTACAGGCAGCAAAGTAGAGAATTATAGAGGATTTGGCGGGCCCGTTAGGATTGCATGTGTCCAGTTCTCGTGTGGTTGAGGACAGCATTGTATAAGTGTTATACGTCTATACTCTCATTGTTCTTGGTCAAATGTAGGTCACGTAATTTCTGAATTGCCCTTTTAATGGAGTATAAGAAACTAGAGTAAACACCTCCAGCTATAAGGGAATAAGTCAAATAAATATATTCCATACAACTACATGATACTATGTAGGCTACTTCAAATCAACATCTAAGACATTGAATTAACATGATGTCAGGAAGCCAAGGATAAATTAAATGGGAAACACGGCTACATTTGGTTTTGGGGTTGAATTAGTGTGTTAACCAATTTGATGTAACTTTAGTGAGGGATTGTCATTTATGTTTTCCATCCCTCGCACGTCGGCCCGGAGAATGATGATCATTAAGGTATGAGCGCTCTTAAGCCGGTGCATTAAAAGAAAGTTTATGTCGCTTGCATCCGATCCTTTAACTTGGATTAAAGACTTTGTTTTAACGTGATATATCACTGATGTTTCAAGTCACAAAACAGTAAACATACATATTCAAGTAACACGACAGAAACTATAAGATCTATAAAACGCTTGCAAAGAATTGTCTCCATTGAACCCGCCCTCTGACTCCACTTACCTAGCAACCTATAGTTAATAATTTATGTTAAAATGACACGCTTGTCATATATCATGTACAAACCTATAGGAGTTGGACTATCTGAACTTTGTTCCCTCGATTGATGTTAATCGTAAGACTTGTAATTGGTACGTGATAATCTATCTTATTAAGTGCACTGGAACCTGTTCACTAACGTTAGCAGGGTTAGATCACATATTGAACCCACTGCAAACTGTATAGCTTATATGCTCTACTGTTCTATTTGTTTAAATACTTAGGCGTATTTCACGTGGGCTAGGCAAATTGATGTATAGCTTAAGTGTAAGCCTAATGTACTGAACTGTGTATCTGAATTGTAAATCACAACGTTGTTTCTTTCTGTAAGAGTTGAACAAAAGGGGAAAAGGTTTTGAGCCTAAAGCCATATACTTTTCTGCGAACATCCGGGTGCCAACTTTCAGTATTTCGCAGTATACAACATCGGAACAACATGACCTCCACGGGGCAAGTCGTTAGAACTGTCCACACCACAACTACAACAACCACAGCAACTTCAACAGGTTCCGGTTTGTCCTTTCGAGTGGAATACCTCACGTCAGTTCAAGGGATCGCACTTTTCCTTGCTTTGGTGAGTACGAACACTAGTCAGCGAAGCTTGACCTGACAAAAATGATAACATCTGTCAAGCTCAATTCAGTGAGTATATTACTATTAGGTTCGACAGTCAAGCGTTTATAAACAATGTTTCTCAAACGGCAGCGAGTATGATTCCGAAGGACAGCGGCCGTGATTGAACGATCATATACTTGGGGGTTAATCAATGGTCTACCGAGCGTTTATCGAGGATATTGCACGAGAGGGTATATCTCAAGCGACGCACGAGGCCGTAGGCCGGGTGCATCCAGCGATATGGATATACCATTCATACGAAGTACTAAATATACATTGTATGTATGTATGTATATGTGATCTTCCCGCAAGCAGGAACTCGCGAAAGAAGCCATGGAGGCTTTTAGACTCGCAAGCTGACCGAAGCCAATTTCTCGGCACACATCCATTTAACGTCCATGTCGGGAAGTTGTTATTGAACAACACCCTTGCCAGACGACAAACATTGCTGTCGGCGGGGAATCGAACCAGGGATCTCATGACTGGGAGACGCCGGCGTTAACCACTAGGCTATACACTCCGCCTTTAACTTTAACTTTCCTTTAACGCCTTTCCTTTAACTTTAACGCCTTTAACACATTAACTTTCGTCTCAGAAATTTAATAGAAACTTTAACAGGAAAATTTCCAACAATTGTCTAGGAAGGATACCCCTTTGTTCTCAACTTTTATTATAGTTAAAAGTCTCAAAAGAATGTAAATGCGCAAAAAAATAACAATGATGACGATAATTACGCTATACATTGAACAACAATACTTTCTACAGAATAACGATCTGACGCAGGGGCATATTACTGGGTCCAGTTGGCATAACAATATGAACCGGTGTTTTCAGCGATACAGTGAATTGACATAACGGCCAATGTGTACTACGGATATGTACTTAGTATAGTTCACTTTACACTGTTAAGCAATATAGTTACTGTCGTAAAACGTGAATAATTCCATAAAGGAAGTTCTAAACAGTTACCTTTTGGAAGTACAACCAGGGCCCCTTATAAAAATTTCAGTGGGTGGGCTATTTCCCAAAAGGGACCATTATGCCACTATCCAGCGGAGCGCCACCATCATTTGGCGCGTAGAGTAACGATTTTTTTTTGTGCCAAAAATGCGTACAGATTGCTGGAAATGGCACTTGTAAGTTGCATCTAAAAATTCTTTATTTTGAGATCTCATGTCCTCAAAAAGAAAAGTTAGCTAGAAAAATCACTGTGTAGGGGTAAAATAGAGCTTTATGTTACTTGATCAGCTCTGTTTAATTCATTGTTTTACACAGATAATTGAAGATATAAAGGCACGCTAAGGTTTTGTGATGGTAACCGTAGCTTGTATGTAATTAATTGTTAGGTTTGTGTTATAATTATTCGTTTTAGATGCCATATATACATATATAT
>JAIPMN010004386.1:8916-23746 GCA_020650975.1 Apostichopus californicus | reverse complement strand
GCGAGGTATTGTAAGGTTCAATAACCGATGATAAGACAGCAGTATACATATATATTATCAGTAAGTTCACAGTGTCCAGAGTATACTGAATGGTAAGTCATTAGTATGTATAGTGCACAATATACAGGAAGGTCTTTTAGAACAAAGCATGATATAACTTATGAGTATTATATATACTTATGAGTATTATTTTATACTTATGAGTATTATTTTATACTTGTGAGTATTATTTATACTTATGAGTATTATTTATATTTATTAGTATTGAGTATTATTTATACTTGAGTATTATATATACTTATCAGTATTATTTTATCATGATCAGTAGTTTTTATACTTATGAGTATTATATATAATTATGAGTATTATTTATACTTATGAGTATTATTTTATACTTATGAGTATTATTTATACTTATGAATATTATTTATACTTATGAGTATTATACATAATTATGAGTATTATTTATACTTAGGAGTATTATTTTATCATTATGAGTATTATTTATCATTATGAGTATTATATTATACTTATGAGTATTATTTATACTTATGAGTAATATTT
Source organism: Apostichopus californicus (assembly GCA_020650975.1). Taxonomy (NCBI): domain Eukaryota; kingdom Metazoa; phylum Echinodermata; class Holothuroidea; order Aspidochirotida; family Stichopodidae; genus Apostichopus; species Apostichopus californicus. Next base: position 23,182 of record JAIPMN010004386.1, on the reverse strand, counting down.
TATACTAATGAGTATTATTTATCATTATGAGTATTATATTATACTTATGAACTTGTATTATTTTTTCCTTATGAGTATTATTTATCATTATGAGTATTTTATTATACTTATGAGTATTATTCATACTAATGAGTATTATTTATATCAGTAGATCATTTACCACATATGTAGTACATTGTTAAGTCCTTTGTAAACAGAACAGTCAATATATGATCTAGGTTAATTGCATAATACAATATTGTGCAGAGGAGTTGAAGGGAGTATTTCTGTTGGACACTTGGAAAAGACAGTACAACTGGGTGGCATTGGTGAAAGGCAAAATGAATACATAAAAATGAATGAAAATATAAAATAATGCACCTGTTTGTTTCTTAGGACATTGTTTAACTGCCCCAATTTTAGCTGTACGTCCATCTATCTATCTATTTTAAATGTGTCCTTAAATCTGTTTTTCGATTGGGTTCGCATCTGAAAAAGGTCTTGTTATGATCATCCAAATGTCATGCCTTCTCACTTTTTTATGTATTTCCTAGAACAGGCCTTTTTGCGGCAGATGAAGCAGTTTATTAACATTTTATTTTTCCTCAAGGGATTAATGTTAAACGAAAGAAATATAAACAAGAACAGTTTTTTTGTTGGCATAGACTTTAATGAATATGGAGTAAACAAGCGTTCTCTTTCCAATTTTTCCCCCACCATTTCTCCAGGGTGACCTGAAGCGCATGTGGCACGAGCCTTTCATCAAGACACAACAACCTAATTACATGGAAGTATGACCCCGGCCCACCCTCTCATGGACTCTGTCGGGGGGTCTTATCTAGAAATCATGCGAACAATTTTGAGAACTGCTCTGTCCGTACGGGCAAATCGTAGAAGAAACCAAAGTGTTAAAAGACGTTTGTGAAGGTCATGCAAGACAGTTGAAGAAGGCACAGGAACGGCAAAAAACAGGATTATATTACGATAATTTTAATAATCATGAGTGTAAAAAAATGACAAAATCAGTGTGAAAAATGCATTTACGGCCGCCGATTGCTATTCGGAGACATGGAATTTTCCTTCTTCTTTCCTTTTTGTTTTTTATGTTGATAAGGCTTACATCTCAGAAGTGTTTTAATGATTTTGCCAGGTGTTATGTATTCTCATGATGTTCACTGGACCAAGTGGAGGCAAGGAGACGAGCGTTAAGAGTGTCGACATCTTTTTTTTCCGGTCGAGCCTTCCAACCCGTTAGTATCGAGGGTAGAAAAAGAGTATCGTGGGTGTGACTGTTTGGCGATCGGTGGTGCCGTGAATTCTCGGAGGTCATGAATAATTGAATGACCATAGCTCAATCTGATGTTTCTGCCAGTATTGGCAGTGTTCTTCAAGCTGGACAAAGAAAGGGAAATGGGTTGGGGAAAAGAGGGCCGGACAAGAAGGTGCGATGTATGTGTCCAGGATGTGGAACACTAACAATGTAGCTGTCACATCATGTCACTAACAATGTGTCACAGTCACAACGAGTACATATTGAAGATCCACTCTGCCTGGAAGGTGTCTGTAGATGATAGGAAAGCTGTGGTTGACAGGCGTAGTAATGAACACTAAAACTCAGAGGACATAACAGTTGTACGATGAACACTGTAAGGTCTCTGAACGTACGTGACAATTGGTGGTTAGTGCTGGTCTATCTCTTTTATTTTAGGTCGGTCTTATCAGATACAGGTACACAGTAGATCCATTCGACGCAACTACCATATATATAAATCTTTGCTGAATCTGCTTTTAGTGATAAGTATTTTCCTTTTTCCAAGTTTGGCTCAAAAAAATAATGCAGTTCATACCACCTCAAAACCAGAGAAATCAGATTTGGAAAACATTTTTTGGGCTGCTAAAGGTTGTTTCTAGTTTTATGACTTGATGATTCACAGTGTTTCTCCAGTAAAGGTTGAAAGCACAGCTCAGATACTTTGGCTGGCTTTCTTATTCTCGTCTCTAATATCTGCTCTATCTGAGGATATCTTTTCAAGCTAGCTCATGAAGGGGCTATCCCTTTAACATACTCCTGAAAAACAGGCTGCAGAGGCTGTGCAAAACCTCCTACAGCAAGGCTGAATTAATTACCTAGGCAGCAGACCAGCAGAGAATATTGTGTGCAACTGTTGTGCCTATTATTGTGTAAAACTGCACAACACAAGAAGATTTCATCTTATGCAGCTTGGCTGCAGGATGCTGCAGCCCCCTCAGCATGCTACTTTTGACGCAGTCCCTCACTTCTCAGTGGTGTCTGTGTGAACACCATCCCAAAGTGAACCAAAGGAAAAAGTACAAATATACCTCAAATTGCAAGCATATCTCAAATAAAAAAAAGGAAAAAAAAAAATCCAAATCCACATGGGTAAATGGTTGCTATGTTTGCATACCTTAACATAATGTTTAATGTGCCCTGTATACTTGGATAAAGGACCATATCTCTATATCAGATGCTTGCAATAATATTCTAACATGCGCCAGAGACCAAACACATCAGGGTTCGAGCGAAGGGCCAGACAATATCAAAACTCTCACTGTACCCTGGATTGAGTGATGTGGTAGACATAACCGATTGATGCACAAGCTTTAGTACTTCAGGGTCTGCATACTCGACCATGAAGGTATTTATGGCCAGATTGAAATCATTTGAGCGACGGATCCCACCTGTGGGGCATCTCTTTGAGAACCCCTGCCCTTTACCATGGAGAAAAAAGAGGTCTGTTCATCCAGCCAATCAACATAGCAGCTATTAATAACCTGTTTAGAATAGTGTGGCAAACTGTTGTCCTTAGATCCTCAGAAAATGAGAAACACATTCTTTGCAGTAAGAATAGCCTCTCATGCACTTTTCATTTGAAAACAAAATGTTAGGAGTGTTTTTGAACAAACTCTTAGCAGATGCAGTAAAGTTTTTGGCATGATCATTTTCAAGTATGACTATAAAACAAAAACTGTGTCTAAAAGAGCAAATGACAAATGTGGAACATTTCATTGTTTATAAATATCTTTGGATTGGCATCCTTTATCATCATATATACCAGTCAAGAATATGTTGTAAGCAAAACCCTGTGCTACCGTCATGTTTTCCCCTTTTTTTTGCGTCTTGTAAATAGATACGTACGGCAATGTGTAAATGTGTAGGCTTTCAGGATATCTGTCAGGGGAGAGAGAGAATTGTGTTAGTTTAAGTCATTTTAGCCTCATCTTTTTAATATTTTATTTCAAAACCTATCTTTTTTTTTCTTCTTCTTTGTTCATTTCCAGGCAGGTAGATATGACAATAATGTAGAAATCATGCAACCAAGAATAAATTATATAACAAAGTTTGATTTTTCAGTGTACTAAATTTTACAAAATCATTGTCTTCTTGCTTACCACTGTGGAGCTGTGGGTCACTGAACTTCAGCTTTGTACAAACACATGCAAGAGGAATTATTTATGAATTGAATACCAATCGGCAGTTACTAGGCCGTTATCCGTTCAGAAATACTGACGTTATCATATGTCGGCCTCTTTGAATCTGGTTTTTGAGGTAATTTCTTGATTGTGGACATATTTTCAAATCTGGGGTTTAAAAAATGTCAAACTATAAGGGAGTGACTGTCAGCACAATTATTCACTTGTGTTGTTTTGATATTCCCAACTGTGCATATTATGTAGCATGAAAATGTTGACTACACTGCATACCGAAGCTTACAACATTCAGTTCATACTTTAAATTTAAAAAATATATATGAAAAAAAAACAAGATTTTAACTCCTGCAAACAATATGGACATCAGGCATTGGTCAACAATGGCAGTCAGTTGAAATTCCATGGGTTTTTTTTCAGCTTTGAGATCTCATAAACAGAATTTAATTTTTCCAAACTGTTTTAGTTTAATTTTCCATCAGAGATCACAAGCACCTCTATCATATTCCAAGTTAAACATTAGGGTAGTTTGATGGTCAGTTGTGGCACGCTACAGCTTAATGGCTAACAGTCATCGTCCAGTATGAATGTATGTGTAGTCTCTATAGCCAGTTTAATTTATGCACTATGATGAATATAATATTTCCCTTTAAAGCATAACCTATATTCCATCTAGCACAGCGTATATAGGCTGCAATTTCAGTTTCATTTTGGCTCAACAAAAACAGTTGGATAGGTAATTGCACCACTTGTAATAACAGCTGTGAGAAATCGGGCAACACCGACATATTGAATAGCATTTGTTTTGTTTTGTTTTGTTTCTTTTCTGTTTGTACCACTTGAAGAAACAGGCTTTGAAAACCTTTTCCGAGAAAGATGGAATGAAACTAACTGTCTTACGGATAATTTATAAGGGATTATAACTTTTAGGTGCAAAAATTCATTTTGATATGTTGCAGATTTTTTTTTAGAAAAAAAGTTCTATCAGTCCAAGTTTTGTATCGATACCTTTTATATCTGATAGTATTTGAGAGACGACCCTTTAGGTGATGAAGTATCATCGATTAAAGTGGCTGGACAGGAGTCTAACACACAGTAGGTCAGTTCCCCAGAACTCAATAGGCAAAACATAAGGCTCTTATGGCCGCCAAATAACATTTCAAATTTGTCAAGGACGAATGGTGCGGACTGTCTTTATCCAAGTGTGCTCCTTTTCTTCATTGAAAGTTAGAAAAACATGTTTTGGTTGAGTTCTCAGAATTTAGAGAAAAAAAGAATAAAATGGATCAAGTTTTAGGCCCTCGCTGAGGAACTGACATCATAGTCAATGCAGCCTTAAAGGAGCAGTCCAGAGATTAAAACATTTTAAAAGCTGAATATCTTGACCACAGGCCAAGCTTTAGAAATATTACCAGCATTCAATATGGTTTCTATATCCTTGGACTATGGCATTGAGAACGGAAAAGGGGAGATTTTTTCATTTAAAAGTAGATGGCAAAATATATTTGGAGAGGGTTGTGCCAAATAAACCTATTAAACACTATGCTATCCAAATATGCTAACAACTCAGTAATGGTAATACTGTACATGCAATTCAGTTCAAAAGGGGAAAGTAAAGTCGACTGAAATTGTAGTTACTTTTTAACCTAAATGTCTGGAAATGGTCAATTCAACTGCAGTAAGTGTTAACATGGAAAGTTTCGGGTACTGAGAACTTACCCCTTTTCCCACCCGTACTGCTGTGATTGTATTTCTACATTATCACTTAGCAACAACACTATATATAAACACTTTGTGTGACCCATAAGGTAACCCCCAAAAATATGGAAATTATTTTGGTTATTCTGAATATGTGTGATATTAAGAGAACAAGAATATTAACTGAGTCAAAACTTTGCCTGAAATTAAATGTAAACATATTGAAAGCAGATTTATGACTTCCTTTTGTTTTTTCGTTCTTTTTATTTTCTGCAGTTAAAGGAGCAAATGATCATTATGAATCCATACTGTCCTGCCAATATGCATAATATTTAAGAAATGGAGGACTTTAATGTAAGTTTTGTATTGGCCCATAATTCTGCAGTGGGGAATAGCCTGTTTGTTTTATTGTGTGTGTGTGTATATGTTGCTGCATATGAATAAAATGTCTATTTATATAAAAGACTCCAGCCAAATCAAAGGAAGTGAAATTTTTGTCAAGTCTGTATTGCTTTACATATTCTATTCCTCCCAACAGCAGATTCGCATTTATTACCTTATTCATATATTTCGCACCACCTTCTCCAAAGTAGTCTTCTGCCGATCTCTCATACGTTAAACAACGATACCCAAGAATCAATCCTTGATGTGTTTTAACCCTGAATTCTCTGACTGAATATTTTTATTATTTTCTTCTCCAATTCTCTCCTTCTCTGGTCACAAGGCTGCATTAAGTGTTAACTGCTCAATGTCTTTGTACTGGCAATCCAAGGGATCATGATCATGTGACTCATATGTTAAATATACTTGCCATAGTGAATTTCTTTATTTTGTCTCGTCATATTTTGCTTTGCTAGTTCTTGCCATAATAATATCTTAGTGCACAGCCCAGCTCAACACTCAGCCATGCTCCACAATCAGCCCCGCTCCACAATCAGCCCAGCTCCACAATCAGCCCCGCTCCACAATCAGCCCCGCTCCACAATCAGCCCTGCTCCACAATCAGTCCCGCTCCACAATCATCCCTGCTCGACAATCAGCCACCAGGCTCAACCACTTAACCCTTTTATACCGTAACATTTTCCATCCCTGCTTTTATGAAATGAATACTTTGGCCGAAATGACCACAAAATTGGGGTTTCTGTGCCACACATCCTGGATAAACTTTGACAGGTGGTGAGAAGTTTGACATTAAAACGAGGGAGCAAATCTGCAACAAAGATAACTCCAAACTGTCATGCAAATTCCTTTGCAAATTAATGAAAAAGGCAATTGTACTTGCAAAAGAGGAAAATTGGGTTGGCCTTACTTTCATTAACCATTAGGGGCATTTATGAAAGGTTTAAACGTATTTATGAAACGGTTAAGTTTCAAGTCTGCCACCCATGTTAGTATAGTATTTGAGCCATACTAATCCCTCGTTAAACAAGCATTTGAAATAAATCTTGGATTGGTAACTGGATGATAACTGCCTGCACTATTAATTCTTCAAAATTAAGGTATTTTCAACAAAACTTGGCAATTCTCCACAACTTCCTTTGCAAATCTGCAACAATGCTTCTAGCATAAGTTTCCCAAAGATCAAAACAGTCACATGAAATTACTGATGTAATATAAATCTAAACCTCAATTACATGAATAAAATCGAGAGTTTTTTCACTCCAGCAGCAGTTGTATTGTTTCTAAAGGCTAGAGGTATTGTAGGTAAATGCTATGCTAAGATCACCCTCCCATAAAGATGTGTATCAAGATGTGAGGAGGTGGGGGGGGGGGGAGGAGGTTCTTGTCACTTTTGAAACTTTGCATTTTGTTCAGTGAATAAAAAATTGATTCACCAGATAAAAGGAAGATAATTTACAATTTATTGCTTGTGCTTAATAATAAAAGAGTTTGGAAAAGTCAAGGAAACGGGTTAACTTTCTCAACATTTATTTTTTACACATTTACTATTAAGTGCATCATGGTTACAGAGAATAAATGGAATAAAGTTAAGCCAAAAATTGGAAAAAAGTGGAAAGATAGAAATTTAGTTTAGAATTATTTTACATGAAAAACTATGCTGGTGAATGAAATCAATTTCCCTGGGAAAATTAACCAATTTCATCTGTTCTTTCATTGACCCTAAGTGACTTTCGCAGTGGATAATGTTTAGTGTCAGTTCACTATAAAGCTTAATATGACATTTTAAAGGCTTACACAAATACTTCAGTAAAACAAAACGTGATGATGGCTCCTGTGAAGTAACTCTTGCATCAAGAAAATGCCAAAATACTTGGTATGTTCCTACAGAAGAAATATGATCTATATTAATGCTGATATTTGAAGAAGAAAAAAATGGTGGTACAGCGTTAATATGACAATTTTAAAATATATATAAATAGTTTCAGCAAGAATGTATTTCAGTTACACATTTCTTTGTCAGCAAAGAAAAGGAAGTATAAATATGGCAAACTGATTTTCAAAAGTTTTTAAGAGATTCTTTGTTATACCCGAAAGTTAACGTTGCAATAAATCCACAGTCAATGTTTATATTCTTCCAACTGAAAATTCCTCGACTCTTTGTGCAACGTGGTCGTTAAAAATTGCATCTTGTAATCCAAATATGTGATCTGTGTTCTACAAATAAGAATTCAATACACCTAGAAAGGATTTGTTTTATCCTGCGGTAATTTGGGTTCCAATCCTGTGTCATCCAAAAGGTCTCTCTTCTTATAAAGGGATATATTCCAGGCAATGTGACAACTTACATGCAAAGGCGGAAAAAGTACTGTTATTTGTATACCTCATTTCATCATCTCTCGATATGGTTTCCTGAATGTTAACTACTTTTACCGATAAAACCGTCCTTACAACAGGCAGGGAACAGGATATATGGATCATAGTAGGTGGTCTCTTATGTCATCATGACGACACATGACACATTATTAAAATTGTCTGTATGAATTTGGAATGTTTTGCTTGGTTGTCAATGTTCTCTTCATGAAGGGAATATTAATTATTAATATTAATTATTTGGGGGGAAAATCATCACTTTGCAACATAATATGCATATTGATTTCTACTGCATAAAGTTAACCAAAAAAAATGAGAAATTTTCAGCTCGATTGCCATGATGATCTATCACTTAACCCTTTGATAGAATTTCACTAGCTTTTTAACAAATTTGTATCTCCATGGTAGAATGTGGTTTTGACTTTGCTGATGCCGAAAATTTCCAGCGACCGACGATGTGTTTCGGCCCCCGGTATATCCCTTTTCATTTAGCTTTGCACAAAGGTTTGACCGTTTCAAGACCTTTGTGAAAGCAGCTGAGTAATATATTAGCTGCACTTAAATTTGCAAACGATCAAACCGAGGCACGGTTCTAGACTTCTTCACCGAATAGTTAATTAGCGAGAAATAAATAACTATATTCAATTATAAAATAAAACTGGTGCCAGAAAAAAAAAAATTCTTATTACCTTGCATCAAATGAAAGTTGCCACATATTTTAACTTTTTTCATCATTTCTTTGGCATAATTTGAATTATTTAAAAAAAATTTACAATCAATAAATATTGGAAATTTTAACAGATCATTTACAAACAGCTGCTTAAAAGAGTTTTGAAACATTGAATTTCTCTAGGCGGTGTTCTATTGATATAAAATGACGGACGAGGACCATTTACTATTATCTATTAATGTGCGTTTCACTCTTCTCTTATGAAAGATGCCTGCAATATCTAATACCACCCCACCTGCCTCTCCTCCACACCCCTCCCCCCAAAAGAAAAAGTAATCTGAAAACTCTACCTAAGTGCTGCAGCAAATATTTTAAAGAACAAGAACGAAACAAGTCAAAGGAGTATTTATGAAAGCTTATTTCATGTCTAATTTTTAAGTCTCACTTCAAATTTTAAATTCAGTAATGCCAACTGTATGCAGCCAGAGGTAGTGTGAACTACCTAAATCATATAACACTGCACAGATCTTTATACCACTTAACTGTACTCAACACAACCACACTCATTGGGGGGGGGGGGGTCTGTTATAGCCTTGTTTGTCTACGGTCAACAGTGGTAGTGTAATATTGTGAATGGCATACATTGCAGTCTTTAAGGCCATGTGCTGTTTCTCTTATAAACAGTTCGGTTCCAGTGTACAAACATCGTTATTCATCTTTGCGGTTGTACTGTAATTTGATCATTTTACATAGCATTCTGCTAGATACTGTACAAGATATATATATGAAACCCTGCCCTACACAGACATTCTTGGTTTTCTGCAGCAACTAATAATTCTTTTTTTATTTGGGGAGGGGGGGGGGGGGTTGTAAACCGTCACGTGAACTGCAAGAACGTTAATCTCATATTGCATTGCAAGTGTTTACTTTCTGCATAACTTGAGAGCTGTCTGAGTATAACCGATCAATCTATAGCTTATATTTACGCCGCTGGCTGTCGACCAGGTAACACCAGACTCTGCTGTATGGATGTACGTATTGTGTCTCTTGGCCAGTCTTATCTATCATCGTCCTGTCCTCGTTGGCCCATTTAAAAATACTGCCCTCTAAATTGTAAATGTCAAGCCCAGCATCTCCACCTGTTGGGGGGAAAAAAATATACATTATAAAGATTTTGTCTTTTCTCTTTTGTCATTCTCTCAACGAGTAAGGGGTAATTACAATCGCTACTTCAGTGGCAGAGATGTACTTTGGTCTTCACTAATTTCAAATTTGACTGTCCATTTATTAAAGGGTGTGAAGACTCGCGCAAAAAGAAACGTCTAATGCCGGTAATCTGACCTAGTTTCGACTGAGGTGTAACAGAAGTGTTAGACACCACCATCGATTCCAGAAAATACATACACACTTGCTACCGTCGGTAATTAGACACTAGTGTACAGTCAGTACATACAGCTGCAGTCAATACCCACAGCACAGTGTATAAACGATATAGCGATGGACATCTCAGGTCCAGCTAAAGATAACAAGGTAACACGTTTCATTACTGTCTGCATTTTGTAGCGACACGAACAAAATATCACTTGCAAGCAACAGAAAGTTAACTTTTTCAGATGGCCGCACACGGTTTGGGGTGAGTCTTCAATGACCTGCGCTATAGTCCAGTGGATAAAAGTGGTGGCATTAGTTACAATAAAACCTCGCAGCTGGGAGGTTGTAAGTTTCAGCTCTGTCCGGCTCAAATTAGTTGGGTTTTGTGTTCAAGAGATATGGTTTTCCAAACGTTAACATCAAAATCCAAAATGAGCATAAAATTGTAAATTGGATAACCCACCGGAGGTAAAGTGTTTTGTCTTCTCCCACATTGCACATGTGGCTGCATAGCTTCTTAAAATAACTCTCCCTACTGGTTGATATCATTAACCCTCCTAATCACCAACCATTACTGAGTAAAATCGCACATTAATCACTTAGCACACAGAAAAACAGATGACACAGGATTTCACCCATTTCCTTTTCCCATTCAGCTCTCCACATCACTAACCATTAATGAGTATCATTGCACTTTGAAGCACACTGAGCACGAAGGAACCAGATAGGAAACAAGGTTATGGGATAGATTAAAATTAATTGCTGATACCACTGCCATCCTCCCCCACCCCCCCCCAACCCTCCTCCCAGTCCCATCTCCCCTCAACTGTTATTCCCCTGCCTCCCATTCTCTACAACCGATACATTTATCCTGCCTCTATTAGAATACTTATGAAATACTCTTGGTATCCCCCTAAGTTTGCTAGAAAAGATGAAAATTGTCTCTTGTGGTTATGAATTTTACACACAGTTTCCTAATTGTATTGTTTTCTTTTCACCCTTCTTTTGCACCTTGCATATAATTTGGGATGGGTAAAATAAACCTCTGTAAGAAAGAAAACTCCTTCAGAAATCTAATATATATGAGGGAAATGGGCAAATAAAGATCAGCTTATAGAAGCCATTTGAGTAGTGAAGCCCACAAGGTAAGGAAGCAACAATCATATTAAATGGATACTTAAGGGAGTCCCATTGTCCTTTATTTCGAAGAAAGTGAAATTACGGCTTAAAAATATTATGACAAGTTGATTGCTCACAGAACACAATTTAAACATTGAGCAAACCGTAGGACCGTTCTGCATTTTTGACATCACACTATTTGTCAAACAGCAATGTGTTTCTGGTTTACAATTTGACTTCGGCATGTCTTCGATCATACTTGTGTGAATCGTTCATTCAAGCTCAAAGCAAACATCCGTTAAAACGGATATTTCTTAATTTATGTGCCAGATGAGCTATTAAGAGTCCTGACTTTGGGCAACTATATAGGAGTAAAGGGCATTGCTTGCTGGTACTAAAATCCATTGAGTGACTGCCTTGCCAATGTACTCTATGTGACTATATGTCACCACTATACAGACTCCGTAATATACTGCTTGTATAGAATGCAGGACTTTCTAGGTTCATGTTGTACATTAAATGCTGTAAATTACTTTGCACAAGCTCTGCTTTCCTTACACCAGCTTTCCTTACACTGCTTTCCTTACACCCTACTCCTCTCCTTTTTCTGTTCAGAAACTTAATCTTTTGGTTTCTCAACTTTTGGGCATATTATCTGTTTCTAAACAATTTACAACTTGTCAATCTTTCCTACTACACATCTTGACAAAGCTGCAATTCACAGCTTTCAAAGACACTTACCTTCCTTCTCCAAGAATTCTTCAAGTCTGGTGGCCAAGATAGATGCACGATAGCCGACGGAGCAGTACATAATGACTTGAACTCTCTTGTCTGGCTCTGAAATAAAATCATTTTCAGTGAACAGTTATAAAGTCAAAAACTGCATTCTCCATTTTATTTTTGAACATGTGAATTAGTTTTGCAGTCTCTCACTATTTTTCGGTTTAGAAATGAGATGGCCATTGTTTGCACGACAGCTAGACCTCCTTCACTTAATGTGTCAACAGCCAAAAAATGAAAAATACTTAAAAAAAGCTGGAAGTATGACTTGAGGCACGATACGTTGTAGACTGTTTAGAAAGCGCTGCTAGCAGTTCAGGTTGCAATCCTATCCCACTTCTACTTTTTGAGAAATGATCTTTTAAACATCTAAGGTTCATTAATAAAAGTGGCTGAACTACTTAGTCTAACCAACAGACTTTAAGATCAGCTCCTCAGATGCAACACAAAAGACAATGGGAAAAATCATAGTTTTATGGCCTCAAATGACATGTATGATGTAATAGAATGTGTTGTAATTTCTCAAGGACATGTGGTGTTGAATGACATCCATTGATGCTCTGCTGTATATAAGAAGATGAAAGAACATGTTTTGATTGAGTATTTAGAATCTATAAAAAATAATAGATTAACAGTAAAATTTAAGCCGGCACTGAGGAGCAGTTTTACTATAATATATTTACAATAATATCTCTTATAAAAAAGTGTTACTGTTCAAGTTTCTATAGCTTTTTCGGATCTCAAGATATTCTCCTTTAAAATATGCTATATTAATAATGTTTATTCATATAGCATATTTTATAGGAGAATATCTTGAGAACCAAAACAGCTACAGAAACTCTAAACAGCAACATGTTTTTTCTCTTGTCTTGGACTATGGATGACAATTCAAGACTAACCTTGTGCCAAAAGTCATCATTTGAGGAAACAATCTTGATTAGTGAAGTTACAAAGCTTTAGATTTGCAACTAATATTAAAGCATGTACTTATTAATGAGACACACAGTACACTGTGTTGTTACCAATGCAGAAAAGTCAACAAAACTAAATCAGCCAGGCACACTTTTTGGTCACCAATAAATTCATCAATAAAATTGTATGTTATGATTTTCTTAATATCAATGAAGGTATATCAATCTTTACTAATAATAAGGGGGTGGGGGAGGAGACAGAGGGGTGGTCAGGGGTAAGGGGTCTTGATGGTGGTTGCATGAGGTCAGCTAGTAGAGATCAAAGATACCTGAAGATGGAGCTACTTCATTTATCAGCTGCAATAACTTCTTCATGTCTTGTTCCTCTGGGTCGACTCTGTGAGCCGATGGAATAAAGCTAATCTGGTACTCCTTCTCAGGTCTGACATCCTATGTAATGACACAAAATGAAAGATTAATAGTTTATGAAATGCTGTTTCTTTTCTTTATTCTCAGCAGCCTGGTAGCTAGACGAGGGCTGTTATCAAAATGGGTGGTCCAATTAATATCAGCACAAATGGATTAAAATAGATCTACATGTAAACATTATAAACAATGACTTAAGTTGGCATATAACTAATTATATTTCGATATAAAACGGTTGTGGTGCTGTCACTTAATGCTACACTGTCCCTCAACTGTCATGAAGTGCTGTCACTTTTGAAGGATTCAAAAAATTTATTGGCAATGCATGATCAAAACATACAACTTTCTGCTATAAAGCAACTCAATACAAACATTTGACTCACAAGTAGAGCAAGATTAGGACTTTGAGGTGGTTGTTGTTCACTCTTGCTATCGCCTTCTGCTGTGGCAGCCATCTTGGATGATGTTGAAGCTAATGTATTCTTCAGCAATTGATTCAATGTCTCTGTGTCAATGTTCTTTACCTTTGGGAACTGCTTCTTAACAACGTTGATAATCATACCCATACCCCGCGGAACGGAGGAGGAAGCCTGTACGTACCAAAAAATAAATAAATAAAAGATATATAACATACGATCAATCATGGAGTTGTAACCTTTAGGGTTACCAGCAAAACGAGCAAGAGGGCCAATCTGAAAAGGGTAATATAGTATCTTTATTCAATAAGGCCTACATCCCACCCACCAATAAAAAGTTTGTAAATTGTGTTCCTTTTTTTTTTTTAATATATTTTCACTTTTCAGTCAGCTGAACTGAACAGATGTGAGGATCACTTTGATACAAACTAGGATCGCTAAATAAATTTCAAGGAGATGAGAGTGTGTACTCAAGAAACAGCAGCCCGGGTGTAGTTTTAACGTGACATGGGGGTGGGTTATGAGAAGGAGGAAGAAGTTTAGAAGTACAAGAAATATCTGGCAATGTTCTGCATCCTTTCATGGATATTCCACCAGGCCCCCCACAAGGGCTCTTTCCACTTGGTGGTGTAACTCCACACCTTCAGCTGATTACAGTGCACTCACAGTCAGTAAAA
>JAIPMN010004385.1:0-21413 GCA_020650975.1 Apostichopus californicus | reverse complement strand
GAAACTGTTATTATATTATTTGGTTTTGTTCGATTGGTTGCAGGTGCTGTTATCTACGAGACCATAAGGTTCAGTTCCATGTCCCTCTTTGGTGTTCCTCATGCTACAAAATGTGACACTATCATTGAAGGTTACTATGTTCCAGCAGGTAAGCTTCATCATATTTTATATATGGTTATATATATGGTTTTATATATGGTTATATATACACTATGGTTGTATATATATGGTTGTATATGGTTGTATATTTGGTTGTATATATGGTTATATTGGCTATTCATGGTTACATACGGTTATATATGTGGTTATATGTGATTATATATGGTTGTATATATGGTTGTATATATGGATATATATATGGTTATACATGGTTGTATATATGGTTATATATGGTTTTATACTTTATATATGGTTGCTTTGGCTGATAATAATTGGAATCGATGCAATCCCTTATCGTACAGCAATCTTTCAATCAGCCAAGATTGATGCTTTCATGTTTTTTTACAGTATAATTATTAGTCAATTACACATATACTGTAAAACATATAGATAAATCTATATATGTTCAATCACGTTTGGGATGCTCCACACTATTATCCTTGTCAATCCATCCAATCATTAAACCTAACTGTACACATTACTACAGTAGGCAAGACAACTGTTTTTACTTTGTACTGTTTGCTGTACAAAATATGAACTACTGTACTGTACAGTAATAAATACCAAATCCGATTTAAAGTCGTTGGCCGCCGCATATGGAATGAAAAGAACATGATTGATCAGGTATGAAAGGTCAAATGTTTAACTCTCATTTTACAACCATCCTTTGACTTTAATGGTCTGTTAACTGGATTTATTGAATTTTATTGGAAAACAGACGAAGAAAAAATTAATCATGTAGTAACTTGAACACTTTGCAACATACTGGGTGCACTGCTTGGTACAAAATGTTTTACTTATTGGACTTTGGACACTCTTAAACAATAAGAAAGAAAACTCAAAAGCCATTTAATTTAAAAGTCCACACCCACCCCTCCTCCCCCCCCCCCCCTCCCCTCTCTCCCAATAAAACCAATTCTGGTCATGGTATAGTACAAACAGTAACGTGAAAGCAAATCAAAATGATAAATTTTTTTATATCTCCCCTACGTCTCCAACCTTCAATCACCCTCCAACATCCTTTCATAGAATAAATTATCAATACTCGGTGCTATATTTTGTTAATTTCATTATCTCCTTTGCAGGAACTCAAGTTTTGGCCAACTTTTATGCTGTAAACCATAGTACTGAAAACTGGAGTAATCCTGAAGAGTTTGATCCAGAAAGATTCTTAGATAGAGATGGAAAATCAAGGAATTTGACAGAATTCCCTTACTTCATGCCTTTTTCTACAGGTAGGCGAGCCTGTCTGGGCAAAGACATTGGAAAGTCAGAAATTGTGGTACTGACAGCTTGTCTTATGCAAAGATTCACCATCAAGTTGCCTCCAAATGTGATGCCTTCCATTGAACCAGATATTCATTTTGACTTGGTGCCCAAACCATTCAATGTCATAGTAGAAGAAAGGCTGTGAGATGATAATTTTTAAAGGATTATGACGATTTGAAGAATTCTGAAATGATTTCACTGGTCAGAGGGTAATACAGTGTGTTTCAAGTTTTCAATTGTTTAATATTAATGCTTGGATGCATCTGAGAGAGCGCTGTGATCAAGTGGTTAAGGCAGTGGACTTGTGATCTAAGGCTTGCAGGTTCGAGTCCTGGTCAGATCTTCGTTGTGTCCTTGGGCAAGGCACTTTATCTCCATTGCCTCTCTTCACCCAGGTGTATAAATGGGGACCTGTGAGTTAAACCATCAATTGGGCGCTGTCTAGCTGATGCCATGTTCAGTTTGACAGGTTATCTTTGACCAGGGTAATAAATATTGTTATGCACCTTGAGCACCGTTATCGGTGGATATGTCAGTATATCAGTATTTATGATAATGTTTTCATATGAAATAAGATCATTTACGTGGACATTTACCATTTTGACATAAAAAAATGGAAAAAAACGGAACTGGATAAATCTATGCACCTTTAGACATACTGTGCTAAGGAAAAATCAAATTAACAACATGTGATCACTGACTACAATAGATGTAAAGTTCATACCGACCTAGAAAATGTTGCTATGCTGTGCTCACAGAGAACAGTAACGTCCTGTGGCCAGGATATTTCACCCTATGGATTTAGTTAACCTGGGGGTGGTGTTTTCATTTAAGCCCCTCTGAAGAAGGTGGATCTTGTGGTTTAAACCCCAACCTAGAGTGCACAGGCTAGGCTGTTCTAGGAAGTCAGCTTTATTTTACAGGTCTGTGCAGTTTTAAAACTTAAAGCATATATTTTACCTCATTTTACAAAGAAAGTTAAATATTTGGAAGCTATCCAAATCGTTCCACCATGCTACAGTAGGTATAGGAAGTATGCACTGCTGAACTTGATGGATAATCTTTACAGTTTACTCTATCATCAAAACATCAGAGTGATTTTGATCATGTTTATACAAAAACCGATTCAGTGCCTAAATTTGATGCTAGACAATTTTATATTTATTTTTTGTAATGCTACTTTTTTTTATATCCCTTACATTAAATCTTCACTGCTACATGATTCGAGGCAAGTGACCATTTGAATCACGTGCTATAATTTCTTGAAAATAATACAGACTATGCAACATGTATTCTTATAATATCTTATTTTCTTCCCTGGTCTCACAATTTATATTTATCTACAGTACTACAAGGTTTCATACTTTCTTTCCGTAAAGAAAAGGAATAGGCGATTTGAATCAGTAACACTTTGACTATGAAAATATATCGTAAGAGTCAAAATATGTTACAGGTACAGTACCGCTCGTGTATAACACGGCCCTAATTCACAAAACATCCGACTGTCGTTGACAATTCTAGTTAATTTGTGTGCATTAAAGACAGCTTCTGTGCAGGCTTTTTTAATAGCTTTGACATCGCTATATAAGTAATTTATTGAAATAATGATGATAAACTGAAATAACAGGTCAGACTGAAATAACAACTAAAACTACTCTGAAATAAAGGGGAAAAAAAGTAAAAAACTTTTGTATCTATTAAAATTTTTATTTTACAACAAGTCATGAGGATACTGTGGTTTTGTCTTCAGTAAAAATTCTTGCCTCCATACCAGACATATGGCTCCATTTTAATGGCAGCACATTGTAAACCAGTGTGATATGTTAGGAAAGCAAAACATTGCTCGACAAAGTAATAAATTATCTCTTCCACTTCTGTTACACTCTAAAAGATAGTTGACCTGCTTAGATCTTCCTAAAATTTGAAAAGGAGGATGAGAAAATAACAAGAAATAAGTTCATTCCATTCATGTTTTTACAAATTGACACTGAAATGATTGTCTTCAGTGTTTCTGTTGTGCATGTGTTGTTGTATGGTCTATCAACTAACAAAGTATACCACAGTGAGTACAGTGGTTTTATGTGCATATCCAGCATTTCTAAGGATGTCTATAAAAGTTATGTATGTAGTACACAATCTATTGTAATGACTGACTACATTCATACCAAAACTGTTCTCCATGTACTGGATCAAAGGAAGTAGATATATCATATGCAGATGGCCACCTAGAGTATCCATAGAACCTTCATAGCAAGGTACAGTTTAACAATGCAGTTTCATATTTGGCATATCCAAATAAGCAGTAATAGACTAGTTGGAAAGTTTTGGAAAAGTAATTTCTAAACCATTTTAACTCCATGAAATGAACTTGCTGTGATCTGTGACATAACTAAAATTTGTTCATTGAAATTATAAACAAAATATCTATCAGAAGGGCAACTTTGCAGAGTGTCTTAACTTGATGTATTTCAAAATTAGTTTTACTTTAGTATTTCTCTTGTGACAAACTCACAAAAGATTTAGCTCAGTAATGTCCCTTAGCTTTTATTCTCATTACCCAAACCAATTGCACAGATCAAATAACTTAGTTTTTAGAATGTGTTCTACCTTACAAAAAAAAAACACAATTGATGATGAATGTGCTACATAGGTCAGTTCATTTGCATTGCCAAATTTCATTGATGTCTAAATTGGTATTAATATGGAAAGTCTCCATTTGAAAGGAGCATTTTCAAATAAGTAAAGAAATTAATTTTTTTACTTTCCTTGAAAATGAGTTCCAAGACATTCCAAAATGAAATGATACAGAAAGTCTTCTTTTAGAATATGTCACTTTAAAGACTGTGATAAATACAGTTTTCAAATTTTATACTTACATAATTCAAGGAAACATTGCCAAATTCTTTGTTTCGTTTCCTTAGACCATGGGTTGGCAACCTTTTTGAATGAATGGGCCAGATATAAGGGGTGAAAAATTGACTAGCGGGCCGCATGTGGCTCGCAGGCCATGGGTTGCCTAACCCTGCCTTAGACCATCCTTCCTTTGCTAGTTAACATGACTTTGCATTGTTCAATCCACTTTTTGAACAATGTCTCAGATTTTGCAATGTTGATGGCAAAAGTACAGTCTTTGTCCGGTCAACACCACATTGACATTATGAACTGAGGTGAATACACATAAACTAGGTGTTTAGTATTTTTGTTATGTGTCAAAAGTACTTTTTACAAACATAAGAGATCCACCATGCTGGGTTCAGGATGAATTTCAGGTTGTGACACAGTTACAGTATAGAGATGAATGCAGGATTGTACAGTATAAATTTGTAAATTCTCATTTTGACAGAAGTTTACAGACAATTAAGTTACTATAGTTACAAAACGAGTCGTCACAGTATTAAGAGAGATACTTTATTTGTAAAAATTGTAAACTGTCTTCCATTTCATAGTCAATAGTTTGAGAACTATCTATTTATATTAAATTACCAAATTGTCTAATTCTTGTAATTTTGTATTTATGACTCCTTCCACAAGTTTATATCCACCACCGGTACATTGAGTAGTTAACATGAATGTCATGAATGTGACAAATGTATTTCATTAATATTGCTACCATTGAAATATAATATTCAGTAAAATGTTTTTTGTTGTTTTTTTCTTTGTGTAGAAACAAATATGCAAACCTTTGTTTATTTTCAAGCAGCTTGTTATATAGCCATTTGACTTTATAAATCACTATTTGTATCATAAATTTTAAGTATCGAAATCTCTAATATTTGGCTGTTTCCAATGATTGTATGTGTATATAAAATTGTATGTTTCCATAGAGTGGACCTGTATTTTGAGTGATTGTACTGTAAGGAGAAATATGACCTTGACTAAAAAATGAAAACAAAAGGAAAAGTAATGCAAGACAAAAGTTCAGTAATGGCATTCTGTTGAAAGTTGTTTTTCTTTCTTTCTCTCATTTTTTTTCCGTTCTTTTTATTTATTTATTTTTGTCTTTTTTCATTGGCGAAAGCATCTATAGTATTCCATACCATTTTGTTAAAATTATTGTTGCATAACTAAATTATGATTTACTTTGCTTCCAATATCTTCTTCCTTTTTTTTGCATAACAGTGTAATGAGTAAATAACATACCTTGGCAACACTCACAGAAAATAAATCAACTTTTGTTTAATAATGCTGATTCTATTTTATTATTTTACTTTCTTTTTCCCCCAGCAGCATTATTGTGTTAAAATTTTGATAAATTTTATGATGCTAGATTTCTTGATGATTATATTTTCCTTATTGCTAAATTTCCTGAGGAAAAATTTCCGGATGCTAAGAAAAAACACTCATTTAGACACTTGAATGGAAGTGACCGCTTGCTAAGGGTGATGTACTGTACAGTGATAAAAAGTTGGCCAGACCCATCTAGCCACAGTCGAGGGAGAGTATTAATGTGTGAGGAGACAGGTAAGCAAGGAAGCCGCATAAATCTCATGAAGCTATTGAAGACTGAAATACAATAACAAGGTAGTCGAATAGTTTTGCTTTGGTCAAGTTTCATTTCCAAATAATAATCTGTAACTACTTACTTTTTAAGTTTCCAAGATGACGCTTTTTAGCCTGTTATTTTAAACTGATAAGAAATCAAAAGTACAGTACGAAATGTTTCCCGAAAGGAAATGAGGGCGGCATTGAAGAACTTAGCATGCATAGACTCCGGATGTGTGACCTGTTTAATTCATTTTGGCTTAGGCTTTGAGTAAACGTGTCTGTATGCTGCTGTGTTGGATGAATCTAACCTTAATAGTGGTTACTGACTTTGCGTTCTGCATTATGGGCATTGCCGACTTTGCTATCCGCTGCCCCCCCCTCCCCCCCGCCGTACAATTTTGTTTCCTTTTGTGGAGTGGGAGACAAGTAAGGGAGGAGTTTCCCCTTCGCAGTTATTAAGCTTAACATTTCAAATTCACTAGTTTCAACAATCTAATTTTCCCTATAGAGAAAAAAATAGATAGGTATTGGAAAATTTATGGCTTGTATTTTAAATTTGATTAATACTAACATGAAAAAGTGTCTATAAAGAACAAAAATTCCAGAACATATGGGCTTTGAAATACCTAGATGTAACCTTCATTTCTTGACAAAATGTAGAAAGTTATCTTAATTTGACAAAGTGCCATCTTTTTGTGAGATATACATACATACAGTATTAGAACTGGTAAAGTTATAATTAAGAATTAGCAGCCTTCCCAATCCTCCTAACTTTGAACACCTATGAAATCACTTTGACAATTATTTGAAGAAAGGAGAGGAGAGTGGGAAGGGGAAGGGGAAGTGGAATGGAAAGAAGCTGGGAAAGGAGAAAAGGTTAGTGGAACAACATATTCAGTATCTTAACATATTGGCAATGTTGAATAGACATAACTTTGTCTTTTGATGATTAAGGTGAAAAGTTATTGATTCCCATACAAGTGATTCATGTAGGGTACATTTGGAAGAAATGGAAATAACAGCCTCTAGACACACATGAATATCTTCACAACCCAAACATTTAAAAGGTCAAACTGAATGCAAACACAAGATATTCATGACGTATACCATTCGGCCAAAATGTTTCTATAGGGTGGGTATCCATGTCTACTGTAGCAACAAACAGTAAAGATAATATTATCCTAGTACCCACTGCAATTACACCTTCAAATTGTCCAATATATTATAACTTGACAAATATGTTGATGTTCCATAGTGAGAGCCCATCTTTTTTTAGCAATTTTCCAGAGATAAATAGCCAGATAAGGGATTTTTTTTCCTTTTCCCCCTGACAATTAGCAGGGAGAGAAAGTAGAATCCATTTTACATTCCAAAAGTCTTATCTGTTTATTGAAGATGAATAAACAGTACTGCATGTAAAACAAACTTTCGCAACCAATTTGTTATAACTACATCAAAACATTGCTGTAGATCAAAGGAATCACCAAGTGTGTACGAGAAGAGACAGGAGATGAAGGCAATTGTCAGAGAGATGTCTGTTCGGTCTGGATGTCGGTTGCAACAGTTACAAGATAAATGTTATAGTTACTGTGTCACCCAAGACCATAACGAAGCAGTTTGGTACGGGGTCAAAGGACTCATCTGCTTAGTGAAACTAACTTCAAGTGTGTTGATGTTTTAGGTGATTTAATTGCCCTTGACTAGTCAATCAATTAAATTCTTATAATGTCTAAAACGACAAGAAATGTTTACCTTTGTCTAAGCCTTTTGAGGTTCTGGTTAATGCAATGTTCGTGAGGGATATATACAAGACACAGAAGTTACATGTAGGAGATTCTACTGTGTGTGAGTAGATGATGTTAAACAAACATTTGGATATGTGTGAGGTTTGAACCGAAGGAAACATTTATGTTCCCCATATATACAGATTCGGGGAGTTTGACAAGTTTACATTAACTTTAATACTTTGTAATGCGCAAAGAAATACTTTGAGATAACAATAACAGCCAGCCCAATGAGTTATCATTCGGGTCGTTTCAAATAAAAGGGAGAAAAAACAAACCACTGTGAGAGTAAGAGACAAAAGAAGTTACATAAATTCATACAGTAGAAAGCCAAGAAAGAATTTTTCCACTATTGTTCTTGTGCACTGTTAATTGATTTCACATATTGATGAAAATCAATCAATTTGATTGCTTAATGTTCAAGCTTCCCCACTTATACTTTGTTGCTTGATCTCACAAACAAAGTTTGCAGTAATTCATCCCTATAGAGCTGACCAGTAAGCTTTGCATCAAGAAAATTGTAAACGTTTGTTCTACGGTTAATTGTAAATTAATTACAATTGTTAATAATTAAGACCATTAAATTTCTTGACAGATAACTAAACCTATTGGTACAACAGTTCAATGTTTAAAGTGAAATCACTCAGTCATATTTAACATTATACATTCATCTTAATATTGAACAACCACAACTCAAATATTTGACCAATATTAAATGAAAGTCCAACGAACAAAGTTAAAAACAGTTGTTACCATGCAAACATCACAACTTTTTTACATCAGGAGCTTGAGGAAAAGGTTTCACAAGGGTCATAGAAATAGTTGCAACTACTACTGTACACACCCTTCATTCACATCACATGATTTACATTAGTTGGATACAGTTGTAGTTGACGAGAGTGGATTTCCTTCCGAGTCATTAAAAACACGATTTAGTAACTTGGACAGCAGAACAAGAACGGCAAAACAGAGCAAAAATAAATCTTCAAGTTTCAAGGTCAGCAAAGAGGCAAGAGGGATAAAAAAAAAGGACCATGGAAACAACTCACTTAAGACATTCACAACTTCATTAATGGTGTCATCCAGAGTTGCAAAGTGATAACAGATTTTACCTAAAATGGAAAATATCTGTGCAACAGGTCAGGACACAAATTTGACCAAAAACAGAAAAAAATATTTTTTCAAAATGATGTTTTTCAAACTCAATGCAAAATACATGAAACATGTTTGGGAAAAGCTGCAGATAGGCACAATCATTAAAGGAACAGTAAAAGTACAGTAAAAGCAAAGTTTCACAGGTGTGTAGTGTAAGGCGTGTATCTGTGATTAAAAAAGTTATCAGTAGTTTCTTTTTCATTATACAGTCAAACAATTTGCTAATTAGTCATCAATTAATCAAATATGTTCTTGTTATTCCCACGTTTTAGTAGGGTGCGCTAAAAAAAAATCCCCAAAACTTTAAGTGGTACATGCAGTAAAATGTTATAAAGTGACATTTCACAAAAGATTCTTTGTTCTCTATTAAGAGGAAAACACATATTATTGGACTGAAGAGCTGTATTAGATATATGTCACTAAATTCTCGACACTAAATATTTCTCCTTTAAGTCGTGTTATTCAGTTTAAGCCAGAAAAAATACTGTATGTTACATTCTCCTCATACTTGATCCCATCTGCTTTGTTTTAAGTAAGCTGTTGTATAATCTGCTCTTGGCAGGTATAAAAAAAAATGGACTTCTATTTCATTGTAATATATAATTTAATCAACAACACAGCAACTGAATAAAAACACAACCTATATTTTTTCTTTCTTTTTCTTGGCAAACAAATGGTGCATGCACATGTAGGTTGGGATAGGCTTTTTTTTCCTTCTTTTTTTTTTAAAATGAAAAGAATAATTTATACAGTTGAATTGACTGACAACCTCAAATTTCCATGCAGAAAAAGCAGCTTGTTTGTTTTCCATTCAGTTATACCTGCTTTGATGTTCCTGCAGACTGAGTAGAACTGGAGTTGTGGGTTTTACTGGACTCCTAGTACATCAGTGGGAACAAAATGAATGGAAACAGAACAGTCAGCAATCGAACTTTTCAAAAGTTTCGCTATAGACTAAACAATGTTAATTACCTTCAAAAGTTGGTTCACTACAAACTTCTTGGCAAAAAATGGTGTTTTCTATGGCAAATCTAACTAAATTATGAATGCATAATATTTGTGATCAAGTTATAGTACATTTGCTGCAGTCATATATTGTTACAACAATTTTTATTACTTTAACCACAAACAGTAAAGGGAAAGAGAGTTTTTTCATGCATCATATATTTCGTTGCATTTTTAAGCCCAAAGTGCACTTACCTTTAGACATATTCAAACGTACAACTTGCAATACCTGTTTCGCCTTTTCACCTTTAGGCTTTAGTATATAGATCTGTCTCACTTTTCTTTGAAAATTACAAATTATCTAGTCTGGTTGGCATAAGAACAGGAAATAATTCAATTTTACGGATATTGTTTATGTGTTTGTCCAAAGTTATAAAATACTACAGATGTTTCCTACATGTATCAAAATTAATATGTCTTTGCACTTAGACATAGCATTTTGCTCTGCAATATACTGTCAGAGAAACTATTTCTTTTAGAGATCCATAAACTATTAATTTCAATCTTCTAGCAAACACCCGCCCCCCCCCCAATGCAGGCGTGAAATGACATTGATGAATGTTCTAATCATATGAACAAGGTCTCAAAAACAGGTTAAAATCTTGAATTGTTTGGTCCAAAATGAGATAACAATAAAGGCACAGAGTATACATTCTGACGAAGTTTTAGAGCTCTCTCACACTTTGTGATCTATTGTGGGACAAGCATAGTGCCAAAACTTCCCAAAAGGTTCATCAAATCGGATGAATTTTTGAAATCTGTGTTAAACTGAAAGGTTCTGTAGCATGGGTAGCATGTTATTATTACCATATGATTAGTACGTACTGTATGTAAGTATTGTCAATTTAGTGTGCTCAGCAAATCAATACATATTTACATGATCATCCATCAGCTGACGTTAATAGCAATAATACATGATCATGAACATATATAGCCTGGAACATTGTCGGACTTCGTAATCCCTATTCCCTCAGACTGAGAAATGATCAGCTGGTTGCCATGGTTACAACTTACAGCTACAGTATAGCAATTCTGATGACATGTACTGTACCGTAAATAACACACGCGCTTGTCTAAGTTCTCTTATAGTATCATCAATTCTTTTCTTGTTAATTTCACAACCAGCTTTAGCAAGAAGTAACAAATGGAAAACTGAGAGTGGGAGGTATATTAAAGTCTGGTTAATAACTTTACTGCACAAACAAACAGCAAAATAGTAGGAATAACTAGTTTCTAAAAAGACTTTTAAGAAAAATAAACCTGAAATAATAGTTTGTACAGCTAAGAAGTCTAGACTGCAAACAGTGAATATGAAAGTATGAAGGTCACATGATGAGAGCTAACTTTGCTTGATTTATGAAATTAAAAGCAGCATATACAACACAGACATATCAAAAATACAATGTGGTTAGAAACAGTGATTTGTGTGTGTGTGTGTGTTTGTACTATAACTGCTCATGTTAAATTTGCTCTAATATGCATTGTGCAGAACTGATAATAATTTGGCATGATCAATCATTCATATTCCTTCAGCGCTATCACAACTGAACTTAAATTGACATTTCCTCTAAACCTCATTATATTAAGGCACATTGTCAGACTACTGTCCCCTTCAGAGACCATGGTTAAAGCTCAAGGTGGCTTACATTGTGAAATAACATGTTCAATGTAGCTGTTACACTACATGCTATATTGGCTTCCAACATACAATATTAATGTTACTGTGCAGTGCAGTGCTCAGAGTAATTCATAACATTTCCACAGCAATAACAATAAATTTCATATCATTCTCTCTAAGACCTGGTTACCTTAAAACATATTCTGGACATTCAATCTATTTAAAATTTAAAAAAACAAAACAGAAATGTACACAGATTACAGGTTATGAAACAAACTAATGACTTACAACTTTGACAAGAAATTGATGCTCAATAGTTTCACACTTAACTAGATCTTCACCATAGCCTACAATATGAGGACATTATGTAACAGTTTCCATTTGGGATTGAATTCCTTGTATCATTGTCATGGAAACAAGATTGTGGAGGGTGGAGAAGTTGTGAAATATGCCAAGAAAAGTTATTTGACTAATGTTTAGAAAACACTTCTCATTAAATACATTTCATTACAGCTACTAACCGTATTGGTTCTGTGGTTAGCCTGTCTGAGATATATACTGTTGGGTCAATAACCAAGTGCTGTCAACTTTGTACAGAAATGTTTGTTCAGTAGAAATGTAGGTTTGTCTCAAATGTTTCCATATTAAACAGATTATTTATTAGTATTTTTCTAAGAAAAGGTAACTCTCCTTTATCCCAAAAAGTTTGCTCACACCATAGCCGACTATCACAAGTAAACAGCTAACTGTGATGGTGATACTACATTAGAGCAAACAAATCACCTAGAATATCAGACAATGTTTCCGAACGTACACATAGGCAGATTAAATGTATTACCTATAGTTGTACACATGAGATGAAAATTTAACATATATATTTCATTATAGTGGAACTTCAATACAGCTTCTTCCTGGTTTAAGAAATTGCCTTTATTCCAAAGTGAAAGCTCAAAGATATTGTTCCCCTTAATAACTCATTACAAAGTTTGAGCTTCCCCTCTTGTTTTACTCAAAAAAAGCAAGGATGAATAATTTTGCTTCACAACGAATTAGAAATGATCATTCAACACTGAAGTTGTTAATTAACCGTAACATACTTCTTCATAAATTACAGTACAAATAGCAACACAGGGTTCTTAGTTATAAATGTAGAACAACCCATCATCACTGAGTTAAAACTGATAATTGAAAGTGTAATAAATCCAACACATCAGTCTTGAACCTGAACTTTTTGGGACCTGGATGATCATCAATACACATTTGGCATTCAGTAAAGGAATCATGAATTGACTTCTCAAAGGTATTAATGGTAAGAAGTTCATTAGGTATGCAGATGTGTACACTTGCACATCTGTTACTTACAGGAAAAATTAATGCTCCCATTTTATAGGTACACAAACATCCGACCACCTACTTAAGCCAGACAAAAGCGAGACCATTACAAGATGGGATATGAAGGACACCTGTACAATAATTTATAAGTCACAATGTGAAAAGAATTTCAACTTGGCCTAGGACTATTTGGTACTGAAGGCCTGATTATGTAGTCTGGAACTAAGTAACACAGACATGAACTAATATCACTCAGTGAGGCATACTGTGGGTTACAAATTAGCTTTCCTATGTGACATCATCAGTTGGAATAAATTTTGGTAAGTTTGTAACATTAGGTCCAAAAAGTACATGTAGGCCTAATATATGTAGGCCTATACATAATATTGTACCTTCAGGGATGTAGCCAGGACATGTGTTGGTCAGTATATCTCAACATCCTGAATAATTTGGTTCATTCATTCTTCCCTACCAATGCAACTTACATAGTTCTTGCAGTAATCGGTGAGTGCTGGTCTCAAAAGTATCAATTTCTGATCAGTACTGGTATACAGGTAAAGGGTCCCTTGATGCTGATTGCCACCAACAAGGGTAGCTACATCACTTTTAATAATTCACATTTAATCACAATCTTCACTGAAACACTATAAGGCCATAGGCCTAGATCTTTACTGACCTTGGCCTAGTTCTATCTTAATTAGAATAATTTTGAAGATTTTTAAACATCAACCTTTACATTCTATGCATTATAAACCTAACATAGTGTTAACTCTAATTCTGGTCTATATTACTCAGGCCTTGGTGCTACTCATAGTGCCTAGCATCAATGATGGAATTGTTGTAGGCAACTTGTTATAGCATAGTTGGTCTTAGTTGGTCATAGTTTGGTATTATGACACAAGTTAGACTTTGAAATTTCAACATATCTAGCCTGTGCAATGTGTTACCAACATGCACATGAATTCTTTCGTATTTCGAAAACAATTCGACAAAATTATGGGCAACTTCTGTGGCAGTATTTTAATGCAGTATGGCCCCATCCTGGAACCTTTTGTGGCACTGTTTTCTTAGAGATTTGGCATCACTTTTGTAAAAACACATAGGGACACCTAGGGCCTATACTAGGCTAGGCATACTTTCCATTGCGATGGTAGTGCATCATAAGTACAGTACTACTACTGAGTACTACTTGGCCTAAGAAACACTACAGTTACTTCGACTATACTTTTTAGTATTAGGCTAAGACTTTTTATTCCGTCAGTTTCAATCATGTTTGCATTTTTGTAGTCGTTTGTGAAGCTTGTCTACATATGGTGTATAGTAAGCACTGGGTGCCACAACGGAAAATACTTTCGCGGAACTTGGTCCCAACGTACAAGCTTATTGAGGTTCCTTTGTCATCAAGTAAGGATTTTCAAAGGCAAAGTTGTACGTTGATAAGAAATTGATATTTTCGATACAAAGCAATAAAATGAAATTCTACTCACAGGATACGAGGTTGGGGGAAAGGCTCTCATTCCTGGTCCTCCTTGGGCATGAGGAAATCGTTGCTGAGCATGAAGAGCAGACGTTAAGTAGGGGTTGGAAGCCATTTTCCTGTAAAGTCCATTTATATGTGGGGTACAATTATATTCAATAAATTCAAAAACTAGTAATTTTGAACTGACTATAACTCAATTAAAACGATAATTACTTTTTCAGACATATAAAAAAAATTAAAAAACGATTTTAACCATTTAAATTTAACATAATTTAAATCAAATAATTTTAAAAATTCAAGACCGTTGATTACGAATATGGGTTCCCTTTCGTAAGATGGATTGATAGTGCAGGTTGATTTTTTCCACCTGACTTAAATCGCAAATCACATGTAGACCGCTCTGTAAATGTGTGTTGACAAATTTCTTTATCTGTGTTTGCCGTTAACCCTTACTTACACAACGTTGTACTGCGTATACTTCAGTACACAGTTAGCTGTGACTTTGTAGGTCCATGTAATTACTACTTAACCATCAACAACACTTAACTTTTGAGCGTGATCTTCTGAACATCCGTGTCCTTACAGATAATTGTGATAACATATGGGTGAGGCTAAAACGCATCAAGCGACAGTTTTAATTCCATTTGAATGACATTACAGGCCTAACCATATTGATATTGCACTTTTCATGTGAACATGAAAAGTGTTATTATCCTACTTCCTAGATGGCAACGCTATGGTAGGCTATGCCAATATTTTCACGAATTTACCTAGGGGTCTGCAGTTTAACTGCCCGGCTAGAGAATTAAAACTGGATGTTCCAGTGTAATTAACCCGGGAGCAGCTAAACTTGCAACACAGTAAAGCCTACAGTACAAACACTTTTCAAACCTCTTCTGAACTATTTTCACATTTGAAAGAACATATATTTCATTTTCCTCTGCTTTCAGCTGTAAAAGAAGAAAGGACAGCTCTCTGCGCTGCAATCAATCAGTTATCGACACCGATCATCAGTTTACATGTCAATACTTACAACCAAATCAATGGAAAGTGAAAACTTGGCAAATAACATTATAGTGCCAATCAGATTGGTGCGTTCATTTGAGTATCGGAATATTCAGCATGTTGCTTATAAGGACATATCACCTTCAATGCTAGGAAAGGAATTTCTTGAGATGATACTGAATGGTAATTTTTATTTTCTCTGCAGTATTCCATCTTAGATATTGTACCATCAGTTGTTGGTAATATTATTATTACTAATATTAATATTGTGGGATACATGAAAAGGGGTTGGCATTTTCCTCCTAAAATTTTCTTTGGTGGTTATGCTCTATTTTATTGATTTCTAAAGATAGTAATTCAGGCTTTCTTTATTGTGGATTGATTTCAAATCAGTGCAACAGTGTAATTATTAATCAGAGTTTCTCTTCTGTACAAACATTTAAATGACAAGTTAATTCCATTGGGCAAAAGAATAAATTTAACTATACTGCAATGCTTGAGTGAGAGAGGGGGAGAAAGGTTTTGGTTCACTCTTAATTAGCTGTTACTTAACTTGATAATAGGCAGGAACGAGGTACATTGTCAAATGTATTAATATCAGTTACCTTCTTGATTAGGAAACAGTTTGAACAGATTTATCCAATTCAACCATTGACAACTTGAATCGTTCTGTACAGGTATACTGGCATTCCAAAGGAAACTTTCATACATGCCATCATATCAGTTGGTAGTCGTACAGTGTGTCAGAAAATCACCATATCTCCTAAGCATCTAAAAAGACATAAATCTTCAAATTTTACTTTTAGATATCAAGACAAGATCTGGACTCCCTCCACCTTTTCGAAAGTTTAAGTATGATACATTGAAGATTGAGCACAAACCTCATGGTGCTAAGGTAAGCTTGAAGGAGTTTATTATTATTAATTTCTGGCTTTTGGTTAGAGACATCTACCGTACATCGGAAGTTAAACAAAGCGAATTGCTGTTGTTGTTGTTTCCTTCCCCTCCCCTCCCCTCCCCCACCCCCAATCTAAATTTACGTTTTTAGCATTGCTACTGCTGAAATAGAAATGTCTAATAGCCTAAAGGATAACAACTCCACCCTAGACACATGTACAACAAGAAATATTTTCGGCGCCGCGTCACTCCCACGTCTTGATATGTTTTTCTTACTAAGTACTGTGTATTCCTGGCAATACTGCCAAGCGGTCAGACTGGTTCTAACTGGTTTGTGAGATTGAAGGCTTAAATTATTGATGCATCTATTTCATATTCATAATGGTCAGGCATTGTTACCAATCATTATGTAAATGTTCCTGTCTGGGCCTTTGTTTTGCTATGGTTAACATTACTTTGATACGGTAGCAGAAAGTCAAATGGACAATTGAACTTTTTGTGTCTTAATTACAGACTAATGATCCAGTTATCAACACTGAAAGAGATGAGGAGCTATTAATTGACTTAGACAAGAGCCTGAATGCTTGTGGAATTGGTAAGATTTTGTTAAGATGTCTAGTGTTTTGCTCATCTCCTAACTGACTCATCCATTTTACAACATAGAGAGGGAGAAAGAAGGAAAGGAAATTGTGTTTGTGAAGTCTTTTCAACTTACAGGTTGACTTAGAAATGTTTGATCAAATATTTTTGTTTATGTGCCAAGACATAAATATATGATTGACACCTCTGTTCATCATACCTTCCCCCTTTCTCATTATTGCACCACTTCTTCCTGTTCCTCTTTACTGGCTCACACATGAAATCAAACACAGAAGGGTAAGAGACAAGCACACCGAGGACTAATGTGAATACCAAACCAATACCAAAAGTTGCACATTAACTTTCGCTGTGCTCTTAGTGTCTGCATTGTACCTATACAATTTCTTATCTACCTTAAACCGTACAGGATTTTTCATTCCAGAGCATCCCCCTTGGTTGTTTAACATTGGCCATTTTATTTGGATCATCGTTCTTCTCTAACCATACTTCACCTTCACCTGTCCTATAAAAATACTAAGATTTGACTTCTGAATGGTAGACATGGAATGATTGGTGTCTCGGATGTGGGTTTAGAGAATGTTCAATGTAGTGCTATCACATTAACAATTTAGTAGGTTAGACAGAATGTGCAGAGACAGTTATTAACAGACATGAGCTTTTTTTTTATTTCACCTCCACATTATTTTTTGGTTACATTTCAAGTGTTTTGTATTTGCCAGACTTTTGCAAATTTTCACACGTCTGTGTCCCCCCAAAAAATATCATACAATATTGTTTCACTTATTTGGGAAAAGAATAGCGTCAGTGAGAATTTCATCAGGTCCGTTTTCCACTGTTATCACTTTACATACATTCAACACAGTGTCGGTATGTCGATGTACTGAGATTTCACGATTTTCACGGCATAGATATATATATGGCACATTCACGCAACTAGTACAAGCCTACACAAGAGATGAAATATGTAGGTGCAACCCTCATATGTAATGCATTTGTCCATCATGTGTATGGTCTAGTTGATATTTGCACGCAGCGTACGCTCTAGCCTAGACAGTGCATTGTGAAAGCACTAACTCTGCCATACACTTTCAGAGTTTGTTTTTTTAGAAGTCAGGCTCATGTCTGAATTAAATATATCACTCATAAATACCCAAACATTCCAGTGAGTTTTGGCAAATTTGTTTCAAACTAAAGTCCTCATAGCTTCTTCTCTCTTTCCTTCATTTAGCCTTCCCTGCGTTCCACCTTTAACCCCATTGCTGACTAGCAAATAGTTATATTCTATAGAAATAGTTGTATACAATTCTATAGAAATAGTTCTATACAATTCTATACAAACAGTTCGATACATTTCTATACAAATTGTTTTATAAATTCAAGATGGTCAATTTTCCAACAACTGGAAAATCACTTTACTAAAAGCCTTTATTTATAGCATAAATTGGTCTAAAAGATCAACCACAATACTGCAAAATCAATTCTATACTGATATTAATATACTGACTTGATTTTCTTCCTTATTTTTGCTCACCAACTTTTTTTTCTGAGGTGGGGGGTGGTGGGGGAAAACCTTGCCTGCTCCCTCCAATCCTTCACCCCCAACCCACCCCCACCTCAGTTTCTGACTCTGATGTCATAAATGCATTCAATCAAATTTCAATTTCCCTCTGAAGACTTAACCACCACCAGAGTTGAAATGTTCTAGAGGTACTTTAAGGATTGTTAATTGGCCCTAATCATAATCAACCAACATAAATTTATTGCTAAAATTACTAAATTTGTGCCATATCGGGAGTTAATAGTTCTGCATACAGAGGTCATTTAAAGGTATGCTGTATTGGCCCCAAATATGCTGAATATTCAAATATGGTTACCTTCTTGAACTGTTTTTATTACAATCTTCAAGGAAATTTTTCTCACTGGGACATTCAGTCATCTTGTATGTTACTTGAAAGTGTCTTAGAACAATTTGGAGAGTAAAGACCTCCAGGAAGGTGCTTTTTGAAAACTTCTAGCAATTATAGCATGCTATATAATTTGGGGCCTATAATAACTACCTTTAAATTGAGCCCTTACTTGGTATCGTAATCTAGTTTACCTTATCGTACAAAACCATCTCCTCCATGGGATATGGCCTTGTGATGCCAAAAACAGGCCTCTTTCTACGATATGATGTAACCCAGATGAAGGAATCACATGAAAAGAAAACCGGCATGATGTCAATATTCACTCTCAAAATAATAAGGATGAGTAACCTTGAGTCAAATTTACTTTTCCGGTTCTTGACCTGTCCAACTGGTTTTCTCATCAATATTGAATTATTTTGCTATTTAGCAGTAAATGGTTGTTCATTACAACAGTCCAATTTTCATTTCTGCGAAAATTCTCTCATGAATTCTAGAACGTTGCTATATTTAGGATGTGGACCTTCGTGCAATGAGAAAAGAACCCCCATGACTACTTTTGACCTTTTCAACTTCACAGACATGACAAAAAATAGTTCAGAAACTATCTTCGTATATGTCATAGATAACCAGAAAAACCAACCACTACAGGTCATGACTGAGTTGATGACATTAAAATGCTTGCTGAAATGTTACACAAAGTTGACCATGATGTGACTATATTTGTAGACAATATTGTTATTAACCTTTTGTTTGTTCTCCTCATCCAATTCCAGTAAATATCAAATCTTTTTGTTTTGTTTTGTTTTGTTTTACAGAGAATGAGACTGAGCTCTCTCTTTTCAAGATGGAGGACTATCTGCAATACAAAAAGTCTAAAATAGTGAAATGGTGACAGTTAAAGATCATCTCACACATCTGTGATGTCTTCTACATATCATGAATATCTGATCAGGTGGTCAAGTGGATCTCAAACTCATGAAATATCATTTGTTTGAAGTGTGAAGCAAACAGAGGACGATACTGCTCCATGGGTTATATGGAATCAGATCAAATTAAGCACTCTATGCTGTTTTCTGATGAATTTGGAATACATTTCCTCAGAATCTGTTGCTGACATCAGAATGAATCTCCTCAACTATCATTGTTAGTATAGTTATCTTTACAGTTTGGAGATGGACATCCTGTTACAAATTCACACCCAAAGACGTCATCAAGCTCAAACTTTCCCTTAACAAACATCCTTTCCTCAAGGGACAAGGAGACATGACCCCTTTAAAAAAAGTGCCACAAAATAGCTAGAAGAGTGACAGTAAATTTGAGGATTATCCTTCGATTTGAGTTCTAGTGTACTGTATTGTATGGAACAATTCCAGGTAATGGAGATCAGGTCTAGGGGGGAGACTTTGGGTTTGACTGAAATGTGAAACTATGATAACAAATAAACAAGTATAAAAACAAACCAAAGCTAGAAGTTTGTTCAATTTCTACACCCAGTTTTTGAGCTGTTCTGCCTTGAAATTAAGGGGACGATTATTATAGGCTTAGAACGGAGAAATTATGCCTTCAATTTCCTTTATATCCTATTTTTTTGTTTTTTTTATTTCATTGTAACTTAACTAATAGCAATCAAAGCATCTGAGGAACTTGAGAAATCTCTAAACAACAGCAGGTTCAAATCTTAGAGGAATATAACTAGTCAATAAATCTGTCGTTCACTCACTCTTGAAGGGCCATTGACTGTTTGGACGTTATTGTTGGTTGTACTGTGCTGACATAGTGTCCCACATGTCATCAAGTCTTTAAAATAATGTGTACTCTTAATACTATAGAATATGTTGACTCAGTTTGTTATACTTTGTCATCTTTCTCTCCTTTTATTATATAAAATTTTTAATTTTTAGTGCAAAATGCAAAATTTATTTCACATGCACCCTAGCGTAAAACACTAAATAGAACTTGTACCCTAGAGAAACAGACTAAATGAAACGTAAGTCACTCTAAGGCTACCGGAAAAGGAAAGCAAATTGAGTGATAAAATGAACCCCAGAGTAAAGCAATTTTACATGTGTGTAATTATGGTCACAGAAATTGTTGGTAATGACATCACCCTTTTGTCTGTGGCTAATTCATCTTCCACTTAGCACAGGTGTCTTCCTTCAATGGTTTTGACAACTCATTCAGCTGGCCCGCATCAAATTAAAGTCAAATCTTAAAAGTTACCTCAACTACCAATGGTAAAGGCCCCTGCGGAGAATTTGTTCACAAGGGAATACCTAGACATTAGTTCTTTTGTTTCTATAATCAAACCAAAATGCTTTTGCTCGTTAACTCAGACAGGGCGACAACTGTCAAATTAGAAACCTTCTTGAAGGTTGCCAAAGTTCAGAGTTAATGTTAACGAGACGCCAGGAGAAATTTCTCACAGTGAACATATCAACCGTATTATCTTTGCCGTCTTCAGATTTCTTTTGAACTATTTTTTTTTAATATGTAGTGAAGAGTTTTTTATGAACATAATTTGCTGTCAAGTTATTTTACTCTTTATTCAATTAAATATTGTACAAGGTGTGTGGTACCGGCTGTGACCACACTGATGTATACTATATATATTCAAGTATTTTGTGAAGGAACATTAGAAAGTGAAACTAAATATTTTTCTTATTAGTGTTAGTCATGTAAATTTAATACTTGGAAATAATTACATAAGGGCTATATAT
>JAIPMN010004384.1:0-16857 GCA_020650975.1 Apostichopus californicus | reverse complement strand
TTTTATTTACTTCTTATACATGAGATGTGTTAATGCAGCAGACAGTATAATGAGGCCTGACCCAGTCAGGTGAAGCCCTGAAAACAACACTAATTGATATGAAACTATTATAGTCTTTTCATGAAATACTTACTCTGGGTGTTCATGAATGAAATTCTTAATCGTTGACTTAAAGTTTATGGAAGTATTGAAGGACTTGGCCTAAACTTTGATATATTTTCAAATGAGTGTCAGGGTTTTTAAGCAATGTAGAAAGACCTCCAAGTGTAAAAACTTCACAATGTGTTAGATATCACAGCATGCTTTCAGAATTTCCTGGAGCATCTCTAGCATAACTGTTTCCATGGTAGTCACAATTTTGAGAGAATTTCCAATGAATTCGGTGCCATCAAGCAAAGATTCTGTTTCCCTCTCTTTATAGTGCCTCTAAATATTTGCTTCGATACTAGTGAAACAAACACAAACTAACGACGTACTGCTGTGCGTAAGAGTGTCTTTAGAGCAAGAGGTATTGTGATGCAAACACAGCCAGCTACTGGAGAGTTTAACACTCGACTGATTGACCATCAAAAAATGATGAGTAAACCACAGATAGCTTACAACTAGACAATAGTAAAGTAAGAAGTACAATCTTTTTTATAGCTTACTTTTCTGATGCAAACTCATTTACAAGCTGTTCTTCCTTCTGTTGCCACTCTTTATTGAAATCGCAAAGTCTCTCTGCCATGATCTTGCTCTGTGTTACGATGACATAAAAGAAAGATGTTACAAATTGAATCCATTGTTCAACCTTTTGTGAAGTAATAAAATATTTAAATTACTAAAACTATTTGGTGCTTAACTTGCACCCTTTTTGGCAACATGAATTACTTCATGACCTTTGTTTTTTTATGACACATTGGGCAGGTTAATTCAGGGTTGCATCTGCTAGCAAGTACAATGCAAGTGTGGAAATTTTAAACACCAGCTTTAGTCTCCATGGAAACATTCAAAGGTTAACAAAAAAATATATAGATGAATCATTCTCCTTGGCCTCAGAGGTTTGCCACTCAGTTGCTGTGTTTGAAAAAAAAATGTGAAATGTTTCTTAGAGGAGATGAAAGCATACCAGCTTTGCTACTTTGAGACTATAATTATGTCTGAGTTGGTTGGAATTGAGACCTAATTTCTCTTCAAATTATTAGCAAAGAGTGGGAAGAGAAATCTGTACTATGTATGTCCAATTCTCATCTTACCTCAACTTGTTCACCGTCATCAATACTGTCTGTTCTTTCTCGGTTGACTTGGTTACTAGTTCTGAGATCTTCAATCGTCCTAGACTGCTGTACAGCTAGGAGTTTAGTTGCATAGAGTTCTTCGTCGTTAGTCATTAGGTTATACTGAAGGACTCCAACCTGGTTCTTCAGACAGTTGATCCTGGCATAATAATAATAAAGTAAAATTCTAAGTCTATGTAGATATGACAGATGAATATCTGTTAAAAATATTTAGCTGCTCTTTTAACTTGGGGCAAACTTGAGACTGATTCATGGAACAACCTGGTGATTAGAGAAACCAGGCAGACATTGCACCTAGTACAGCTTGGAATGCAAGAGATTATTTAATCAGGTTGACTAGTTTCAGACAAATAGGTCTTGTTTGATACACATAAAAAAAATTAAGGCACAAACAGGCCTAGTGAGTTAAAAGAAGCCGACAAAAGCAGAACTCTCTTGTCATATATCCTGACATGGCCAAGCTGTAGAAAACAAAGTTGATCCGTTTCCTTACTGTTGAATTTCAGTATGAAAGAAATTTACATTAATCAAGAATTAATCCACATTTCTGATAAATAGTTAACTTCCAATCTCAGAACCATGCAAAAAGTCTTTGGTTGTATATTTTTATACCCATTAAATTTGATGGCCAACAACATGACCTGAGTGCAATTTGGTTCAATTACAATCTATTACTAGTTAGGCAGAATAAGAGTGATTAAGAAATAAACTTAAGTGCCTAGTAAATAATGTTAGTAGGTATTTGAAATCAAATTAAATTAAATTAAATTAATTAATTAAATTCAAATAAATAATAACAGCAGTAACAACAACAGCAGTCACAATAAGATGCACAGTTTGCTCGGCACTTCTTGTGCAACAGCATTTGATGTCAGATTTAAGATCCTCTGATCTTTCGCTACACTTGTACCAGCTAGTGCAACTAGGGTCGGAAAACTTTCCAAAGTATCAAAGAGACATTCCTTTACTAAAGTTGCGGCTCACAATTTCAGCTTAAAGAATTTTTTTTTCCTAGCTTGCTTGCTGTCGTTCTATACTGATACTATAATAGTGTGCCGACTCACATGTCTTCCTTCATCACACTGGCCTCTGCCTCATGTTCTTGTATATTTAAGAGAATCTGGAGTTCTTGCTCTATAACAGCTCTGTCGTCATTGTTCCTTTGCAGTTGCATGAGTAGTGACTCCTTAGGGCCTGGTTGAGTTGGAAAGCCTGCTGGTGTAGAGTGATAATAAGAAAGTGATGTGCTCACGCCAATATTAACTTTGTTTTAAACTAAAACATGTGAAGTACTAAAAGCTGTGAATATACTAGTGAAACAAGCATTTCTTAAGATCGTGGCCAATATCATAATCTAGACCAACTAGACTGGCAGGAATTAAGTGATAATTTGTTTTGATGGGAATGATGGTAGCAGGAATGGTGTAATTGACAACTCCATCTGGTCCCCTCCTTACCCTTCCCACAATCTCAAGCTACTCTACTGGATAAATGTAAAACACAGGTCATAGACATTTTTGCCAATCCCATTAGAGCTATTAATTCGTTAATCATCTTTAAATAAGTTCATTTCATTACAGTTGCTTACCAAATGTCTTCTTTTCAGTTGTTCCTTGAAGAAGCTGTGACATGCCACATTCTAGAGCACTGATACAAGCGTCTCTTCCTTCGTCACATTTTGTCTTGTCTTGCAGCTTTTGATTAGATTCTTCTAACTTTTGTGGATGCATTTTGACCTTCATCTCTTGGTCTTTAAAACAGCTCTGAAGAATGACAGGTGTAAAGGAAATGTTACTACAACCATATTATCGAAAATTATAGCCTCGATTTTAAACATTTCATTACAGAAGCAGTGCGCCCTTCATTGAAATCAATGGTACATTCATCATAAAAGACGAATCACTTAAAGTACGGATTGGCGTAAAGGAAACTTGCCTTGTGTGAAGTCTTTAATCAGGTGACTCCAGCCTCCTTAAAATACATTTTAGGACAATTCTAGACAGTTACCTCTGAGCTGACCACATTCACATAAATAGTCATGTTAAGTTAGACGGTAAGGACTGTTTGTACAAATTAAGTTCTAGTATCAGAATACAATTTAATGTTTGCCATGTTCGAGACTCAATTTATGATAATTAATTTTCAAGTGTTGTAGGTTGCTTGATATTTGACATTGATTTCGATTCTAAGTGGTAAATGAGACTTGATTAGCTATGGATGGAAATATTTCCACATATTCATGCTGACTTGAGTTTTATAATCTTACCTTTGACTTTGGCATTTCATGCAAAGGTTTTGGCATTCCTCTCCCATTGTCACCATCAATGAAGTTTGGATATCTTTCCTGACTTTCAAGTTTAGCTACTCGTTGAAGCAAGTTGTCTCTGTCCTTCCTCAGGTTTGTATTGGACGTCCTTTCCAGTTTCAACTGATCTTCTAATCTAGCGAGTTGTACTTTCTGTTCTCTCTCGTGGTCTTCTATTCTACCGTCCCTCTGAAGAGCCATGCAATCCATTAAATCTTGTTTGTTTGCCAGTTTCATGACTTTGCTCTCCAAATCGGTACTGTTTTTCATCCTGTACTCAATCAATGTTACTCTGTCTCTCAGAACTCGTTGGGTATCAGTTAGCTTTTCCTGGAGTTGTTTATTACACTTCTTGGATTCCTTTAGCTGTGCCTCCAGGATGGTCATTTCCTGCTTCCTTTTCTCATCCTTAGCCAGCATATCTTTTTTAAATTGCTGGTTTTCTTCCGTCATGGCATCCAAACCCGTTTTCAATGCTTTCATGATCTTGCATTCTATATTCTCTTTGCTCTGTTTGGCTGATTCTATAGCTGCTTCAATGTCGAGCACCTTCCCGTCACCGTTGGGCTGTTCTCTCGCTTTCCTCATTTGCATCATCTCTTTGACCTGCCTGGCTTCTTCTTTGATTGTGGAGACAGTTGATGTCAGCTTTTGGTACTCATTCTTCCAGTCTTCAATGGCCATCTCCATAGCCAGCCTTCTACCTTGGCTACGTTAAATTCTTTTCTCATTCGTTCGGTAGCTTTCTTCAACTCCTCATTTTCAGCTCTCAGGTTCAGAATGGTCTCATCTCTCTGCAGCTCAGGGTTCATTTTCATTCTGTCGACCTTCTCATCAGCAGCAGCCAGTTCATTCTGTAACTCACGTTCATTGTAGTGGTTTCTACATCTCATCGTATTCATTTGGAGCTGGTTTTGAGTTTGCTGCTCTCTCATCTCTCTCATTAGATCAATCACTTTCTCTTCCAACTTCTGCACCTTCTCTCGTTCTTCTCTCATTTCTCTGTGATGCTCAAAGTTACGATTTGATGTGTCTGTAACATATTTTTCAAGCTCACATGTAAGGAGTGTTTTGGCTTCCATATTTTCCTCATTCCACTCTCTGAGTCTTGTTATTTCCTCTTCGGCTTTTTGTAATTTACGGTCAGAGACTTCTTGGTGGTCTGTCACTTGGTAGAGATTCTGATGTGAGGCAGACTCTCTTTGGTCTAAGCTGTTTGTGAATGCTCCAGTCTCCAGGCCAGAGGAT
Organism: Apostichopus californicus; assembly: GCA_020650975.1. Lineage (NCBI taxonomy): Eukaryota > Metazoa > Echinodermata > Holothuroidea > Aspidochirotida > Stichopodidae > Apostichopus > Apostichopus californicus. The sequence goes on along the minus strand of JAIPMN010004384.1, from coordinate 12,027 downwards.
GTTGATGATTCAACACTGTTATCTCTTCTCCTCTCACCACTCAGTTGTCTACACAGCTTGGGGATATCCAGCATGATATCGTTAGGGACACCTGTTAGCCCAAACGTTGCAGGAACTGGTGATGGAACGGTGTTGCTTTGCTCCTTGGGAATAGTTTCCTTTTGTTCATACTCTCTGTATGACTTGGTGTCCGTGGTTCGACTTGTCTGCGTCGTGCATGTTTGCTCAACGGTTGTGCAATCAAAAATCATTTCATCATCAATGTCAAAAGCTGCGTCTGTTGACCTTTCTTCCGGTGTCTCTCTTTCTTGTTCCTCGAATGATTCACAAGAAATCTGTTCGTCAGGGTGGACTCGCCGGTGTATTTCTGGCTGGTCATGCTCTTCTATATGATTTGTATATTTGTTGTTATCGTGTATCTGTAAGATACTAGTACTGCACAATTGCTCATCTGATCGACCATCTGTATCCATCGCATCATCATCGTCATCAACTGTAACTATTACTGTTGCATTCTGCTCTTCTTCTTGTTCCTCAAGTGATTCAGTGTCCTGTTTGACTTGCTGGTGCTTTTCTGGCTGTTCATGCTCTTTCAAGCTGATATGGATCTGTAAAGTACCGGTATTGGACTTGCACTCGTCTGCTTGACCATCTATCAGGACAGCATCGACAACATCAACTGTGTCTGTTATCTTTCCATTCTGCTGATCCTTTCCTCGTTCCTCAAATGCTTCGCAAGAAATGCTTTTGACAGTCTGGACCTGCTGCTGCATTTCTGGTTGGTCATGCTCTTTAAACATGTTATTTGCAGACTTTGTGTTATTGTGTGTCTGTAAGTTACTTTTGTAACCATGTAGAATGATCTCATCAGGTATGCATGGAAAGTAACCCTCTTCAAGTCTTAGATTGGTTTCAATCAGCCAATCATGGCTTGCTGCGGAATTTAAGGCAATCTTTTCCTTGAGCGTGGTCTCAAGATTCTTAGTAAGCAGGTTGTCCATGGTAAGAGGTGCAATCTGTGTGGTTGGTCTCAGACTGGCTGTAGGAGTGTCCACTTTGGTCTCTCCATCTTCCTTTATCAGCCCATCTTCTGGTTGGAAGGTAGGAGGTGAGCAACGTATCTGCTTTCGGTCCTTCTTCTTGAATAATTTGCAAGAACATTGACAGATAATTTCCGCTACAAGTGGCAGGTTTTCTTCAGTCTCTGAAGATTTCACTGATAGCTCAACTTTTGGAGTTGGTGGATGGTTCTGTAAACTGTTGCTAAGGATGTCTTGCTGTTGTGAATAACTGCTTGCACTTATGTTGGCACTAACACTTTCAAGATGGCAGCTTGGGCTGGTAGGAAGCCTGTGTGATTTACTGCTAGCACTACCTTTCCCATTTCTCTCAGATGGTCTGCTTTTGTTGCAATCATCAGAGCTTAAGTTGAAGTCTGGGCTTCCTTCATGCATGCTGGCCTGACTGAAGCAGCTGTTCAAACTATCCTCACATCTGCTGCTGCTGCTGGATTTGTTCTTTCTATCTCGACGCACATTTATGTGATCCTCGCAGCTCTTGATCTCTGTCATGACTGGTATGCATGTCATTGAATCTTTGCCGTTCAAAACCTGGTTGCTTCCACGTGCGCTTCGGCTACCATTGTTTTGATCTGGTACTGGCAAAGGTATTTGCCAGTCTTTTGTGACTTGATCATCACCAGCGTCATTAAGAGTTGATTGTAACATGTTGACTCCTCCTGGTTGATTGGTATTAGCAGCAGCAACCTGTTCAAGGATTGATTCTTCTTCCAGTTTGGTTGGTGTAATGAAACCGATGTATTCATCAGTTATACCTGAATAGGTCGAATCTCCTCTGAGCCCCACGGAATAGTCTTCTGGAGTGACGTAACTTGACAGGTCCCTGACTATATCGCTATCGGTTGTCTGGAAATCTTGGTTAGAGTTAGCTTCCTCTTGGTCACACCGTTCCACTTCTAAGAGCTGTTCAACCATAAGCTGTGCATCCATTTCAAGGGACTGACCGAGATTTGCCCACATGGAATCTAGTTTAACTTCGGTCTTGACTTTGATATCACTCTTTGCGTCCTCAGATTCATCCAATTTCTGCCGACTGGAGCCCACTTTACTCTCTGTTGGATTGTGTTTCGCTACGTTGGTTGTCTTATCGTTAGATTCTTTGTCCAAATAATTTAGGAAACTATCAACCCACTGATCAGATCTACTTTGGAAGGAAGCTTCATCTTCTTCTGAGAGCTCTTCTATCAGGATTTCTTCAGAAATGGATTCATCATCTTCATCCTGTGATTTTGATACATCTTCAGTGCCATATTCTGCTTTGTCATAATGTGGCTCTTTGATGGTCTGCTCAGACTGAATGGTAAAAATCTCTTCATCTTTACCTTCAGAGACAGCCGGCTCAGATGAAAATGCTATTGTGCTTGACTCTTCAGTTTCCTCAGGGATCGTGATGAGTCCACTACTCGCTTCCTCGTCATACTTCTGACTAGCATTATTAATTGGATCATTGTCTTTACCATCATTTCTGCTGTCGGATTGGCTTGTGTAGCTGGTTTCATCTGAGGAAGAAGCTTCTTCAATTCCTTCCGGAATAGTGAACAGTCTCTCCTCCTCATTCTTATGGTTTGACTGGCTTCCATCTTCCTTCTCCTGCTCGGATGATGTATGGCTATCGGTCCATGAGCCACTGCAGTCATCGGTGCTTGATGATGATGATCTCTGTGGAGCATCTTCAGTGTCATGGCATTCCATTTTTGGCCCTTCACTTTTGGATTGGTCGGATTCACTGGACCAGGTATAATTACTCAAATCGGAGAGCTCTCCACTGACAAGTGCTTCCATTGCACAGTCTGACGAATCTGTGTCTGATTTCGTCAGCTGAGCGCAGTCATCAGTATTGGCTGCTGTGTTGCTTTCTTCCGCCGATTTGGTCTGCTGCAATTTCAAAGATCTTGCCTCTGCCATACTACCACTACTCCTGCTGACCAGACAGTTACTGATGGCACACTTTTCACTCGTGTCAGATGTCTCACTGAGTGTGAAGTGCAGATTTTCTAATGATGCCTCCAGATCCAGGCGTCTGCTATCCTGGCTTTCATCTGCAGAGTCCATGTCAAAGAAATCAGTAGTCTCCATCTGCCCACTTTTCAGTGTGGGTGAAACCTCTGGTTGCCGTGGGAACTCTGGAATGGTCTCCTCGTCAGTAGGTACCAATCGAATCCATTGTTGCTGTACATCCCTGGTCGTCATAGGAGATGGACTCTTCGAGCTCACCTCACTGTCGTTGCCGCAACTGGTAAGATGAAGGTCATCAGCAGTATTTACTTCATCAGAAGTATGACTTAGGCTAAAATGCAAGTTTTCCAGAGACGCTTCCAAATTCATCCTAGAGTTGACGTCCAGGTGTTGTCGGTTATCACTGTCCTCTTCCAAGAAGTCATCATCAAAATCACTTGTTTTTTGTCTTGTCATAGTCTCTGGAGGAGAACTGATAGGGTGGCTGAACCACTCACAGAGGGAATCGTTGTGGTCAGCTGGTGTTTCTGGTTTGACTTGTTGATGTTGTATGGTGGCATGTTCAACGGGAGCCAGTTGCTTTGGGGATTTGCCATGCAGGTGCGCCATGATGGACCGTGCAGAGGTTGCAGTTGACTTCCATGTAACTGGCCTCTTAGCAAGTTGTGATAAACCAATAGGTTTGAGTGGGCTTTGCAAGAAAGGGGCCTTGGTCATGTCATCTTTCGATGTTGCATGCAACTCTCTCACTGGTCGCATGGAATCAATGGGTTTCAAATGAAGGTAATTCTTTTGCGATGCATCAGTGGTAGAATTTGCTGTTTGGCTGCCATCAAGTGGTTCATCAGGCCTCCTCACTGATGGTGCAGGAGTCTTCCTCGTCATTGGCTGCTTAGTTACTCCTGAGTGGCTTACTTTCTCTTCTGCCTTTGTTGTTTGCTCCTCACTAAGGCCGCCAAGAAGGGCCATTATTGGATCATATTCATCCTGTTTCTTTGACTTCTTCTTCTTCGTCTTCTTCGTCTTCTTTTTAGGTGACGTGCAGGAAGCTATTGGCAAAGACGGCAAGTAAGTCATGACATCCCTCTCGGGTTTGATATCCCCCTCAGAGGCCAGAGGAGAATTCTGGAGGAAGCTTGCAATCTCAGAATCACGAGATGGGCTTTTGATGTCATCTTTGGAATCGGATCCAAACCTGGGGGATTGATGAGGCCTAGCCTGACCCCCAACCCACACAATCTCAGATTCCATGTCAAGTGTGGATGTGCTGGGTGATGCAGCTGGTGGACCAATGATGGGTGATCCAGATAGTATGGAATCCCTCACAACCGGTACACCTTTCTTCTTCTGGAAGTTTCCATTTTCTACCAGCGGATGTAAAGGTTTCAACATGCGCTTCATTTGCGGTGTGGCATTGCCAGATTTGGAACCTGAGAGGAAATACAATTGAAGATAACCAAAAATATCTGCAATTATGGTAAATGAAAGTTTTACTAAACCCTCCAAAATAATTATAAGCTGAGATTTAATTAAGTTATAACTCTTGTTGAATGCCAAATCTAAAGTTTCACCTTTTAGAGGGAGCATTGGAATATCCTTTAACAACACTTACAGCTTGTATATTTGAAAATGAATATTCATGTTAAAAAGAAAATTGTAATAATACTGGAAGTAGTTTAACTCCAAATGAACTCACTGTGGAGAGAGAATTTGTAATCCTGGTGATATGAATTATTTGCTTCTTTCTTAACCATTCTGTAATAAGGGGTTATTGGTTCTGTTTTGTCTGAAAGTTAATACTCAATTGTCTGAGGTACATAATTACATTTTGTGTTAACTTTCATACAATCCTGTGTTGCTGGATCAGGGAATAAATTATCTGGTATTGCATATTACAAAATGCTATATAAGATGTTATACAAATGCACACAGACTTAATTTGACACAATTTGGTGTGGCTGTGATGTACACAGGTTTTCAAAGTTAGAAGGCGGGGGAGGGGGTGGGAAGGTTGGTAAATACTCAGATCCCTCAACTGATTTTGGGTAGATAATGGAACCTTTATGAAAGATCTAGGATTCTTTAAAGGAGTTATTGTGATCTTGTAATTCCAGGCAGTAGGCTGGGGTCCTCCCACAGGAATAACAATTAAAGTTTAGACATCAAATGGTATATTCTGAGGCATACTTAGATAATAAATTACATATTATTAAGTAATTAGGTAAAAATGCAGGAGGTGGTCTATTTCTTCCATCAGAATATAAAAATCTATGCCCTATGCCAACTGAATGCTTTTCCCTGACTGATGAAGGAGGGTCATGTCCTTCCCACCTTTGCATACGCCACTGTCTGGTGGTACCAGATATACCAGTGGTTTCGGGGTGGGGGGGGGGGGTGAAGAGTGAGGCAGGTGATACATCATTTATTTATTCATTTATTTGGATTGTTGACTTATGAAGGAACACAAGGTACGGTGGTATGCTGTAATTTGTGTGTTTTTTTACTTTACATTCTGTGCCTTATATGGCTGCTCTGGTAAACAGCAAAGTTAAAATGTTTGAAAATCAATTGGTAACCACTCTTTCAAGCACAAGTTTACTATATCATTACCCTTGTCAAAAATGGATAAAACCTCTACAGTGAAAAGGAGGAGGAAATGAGCAATTTCATGAATTAATTCACCCATTAACAGAAGTTATGTAGTAAACATTAACACATGAAAAATGATAGGGACGTTTTTTTGTGCATATTTTGGGCCAAAAGCTTTAAAAGTTTAAAAAAAAAAAAAAATTTATTAAATAAAGTGGCTGGACTACTAAGTCTAACGTACAGATCATTAGGTCAGCTCCTCAAATGCAGCATGAAACTCAGTAGAAAAAGAAGGTTTTAAGGCCTCAAATAGTATGTCAACAGTGTATTACAAATTTGACAAGACAAATGCTCTAGAATATCACCAAAGGGTGCTCTGTTGTTTATATGAATTTAACAGAACATGTTTTTGTAGAATTAGAAGAATTTATAAAACAATGGATTAACTTGAATATTTAGGCCAGCACTGAGTTGCCATTGTCATCATCAAGTAAGCCTTAAAGGAAAAGTCCAGAAATTTAGCATCTTTTAGAGTTGAACTTGTTTTAAAGGTGAAAAATTTTATAGAAACAAAACTAACACAGAGATTCATATTTTTTTCAAGACTAAAAGTTTACTTACTGTTTTATCATTTAAAGGTTTGCAAGTGAAAAAGAATAGGTTACATGAAATTGTGGGACATGAAATTTTCCAGTTTTGGATGGAAGAACTCTTTAACCTTTGGTCAGATTAATGTAATCCCAGACTCCCAGAGATCTCTTAAATATTTTGATTAATGAGTATTAAATAAATCTTGGGAATATGCATACAGCTTCCTCAGAAATCACAGAAAACATTGCAACCCAAGGCAAAATGCAGCATTATGATAGTATTTATCCAGAAACCCTACGTACCTCTTTTGTCCATTGCTGTCTTGATATTTTCTAAGTTTCCTGCAAAAGAAAACAAAAACCTTTGATAGTGGTTTTGGTTTTCCTATGTTATACTTTAACACCTTACATCACAACACACTGTGGGACGATACAGTGGGGTATTGTGTAGACAAATGGACATTATACTCATTTTAATGTGTAATCCCTTGCATTGTGGTGCCAGAACAGACTTTTCAAATGTCTAGGGAATTATTTTCCAAATATTAACCCACACCTATTCCAAGCAAACAAACACATTTGTTGTAAATGTGGCTGTCTCCAGTCTAAAATATCGACACTTATTCCAGGCCTACAACACCATGTTTGTTGATGTACATGTGGCCAGTCTATAAATGTCAACACTAATTATGTATGTCCAGTATAAAATATCAACACTTCTTCCTGGCCGACAACACCATGTTTGTTGATGTACATGTGTCTAGTCAATAAATATCAACACTTTATTATGTTTCTCAATTCTAAAATGTCAACACTAACCATGTATGTCCAGTCTAAAATATCAAAAATTTTTCTTGGCCAACAACACCCTTTTTGTTGATGTGCATATGTCCAGTCTAGAAGTATCAACATTTATTATGGTTCTCCAGTCTAAATGTCAACACCTATAATGTATGTTCAGTCTAAATGTTCACACTTATTCCATGCCTACAACAATTTTTGGTAAATGTATGTTGTCCAGTCTTTATTATCAATGCTCATTCTGTTTGACCAGTATTAATATCAACACCTATTGGGGGCCTACTACACTTTTATTAATGTTTGTATTTCCAGTCTAAATTTCAACACTTAATGAGGTCTACATCACTTTCATTGTGTATATGTAGCCTATGTCCCAGTCTAACCATCAACACTAATTCAGATCTACGTCACTTTCATTGTGTATAAGTAGCCTATATCCAGTCTAACCATCAACACTTATTCAGGTCTACATCACTTTCATTGTATATATGTAGCCTATGTCCCAGTCTAACCATCAACACTAATTCAGATCTATGTCACTTTCATTGTGTATAAGTAGCCTATATCCAGTCTAACCATCAGCACTTATTCAGGTCTACATCACTTTCATTGTATATATGTAGCCTATGTCCCAGTCTAACCATCAACACTAATTCAGATCTATGTCACTTTCATTGTGTATAAGTAGCCTAAATCCAGTCTAACCATCAACACTTATTCAGGTCTACATCACATTCATTGTATATATGTAGCCTATATCCAGTCTAACCATCAACACTTATTCAGGTCTACATCAGTTTCGTTGTATATATGTAGCCTATATCCAGTCTAACCATCAACACTTATTCAGGTCTACATCACTTTCGTTGTATATATGTAGCCTATATCCAGTCTAACCATCAACACTTATTCAGGTCTACATCACTTTCGTTGTATATATGTAGCCTATATCCAGTCTAACCATCAACACTTATTCAGGTGTACATCACTTTCGTTGTATATATGTAGCCTATATCCAGTCTAACCATCAACACTTATTCAGGTCTAAATCACTTTAGTTGTATATATGTAGCCTATATCCAGTCTAACCATCAACACTTATTCAGGTCTACATCAGTTTCGTTGTATATATGTAGCCTAAATCCAGTCTAAAGATTGAGTTTGGCAGAAATGATTGGTGATATTACATGATGGAGCTAATTGACAGCTAATTGCACCAATTGAGAAGAACAAATCCTACATTACTGTTTAATCTCTTCTAGGGCACCCCCTTATTTTCCTAGGCCCCAATTGACCCCAGGTCCCCGGCTCATGACCCCTGATCCCCCCTCCCATTATCTTGTCAGGCCTTGTGACCAGTTGGTTAATTTAAAACATATAATGGAAGCTAATTCATAATTATAAAAATTAATAATAAGAAGTAATCTTTTTTGAAATTTATATCAATTACGTGACTTTATAAAACCAGATATTTAATGCTGGGAAGCTCAAAACTTGAAGGTATCAAATAATGGTTTTTGTATTCAATGAGTCATGGTTTGGTAAGATGCATGCATGTCTCCTTATCTGAGTAATGGTCAATTGCCTTGTGCTTTGACCTAGATACTGTCATGCTACTTGAAAACAAGAACTGTTAAAAGAAAGCTGAGATCAACATTCCAACTACTATAACCAGAAAGCCAGTGGGCTTATAATGATTCCTTGCCAATTGAGATTATAATCCCAAGCTTTCGTCATTGTTGATTAAATTGATCAACAAGGTTCTTTCACTGGATGTGGACCTACCTACTAAATATGTTAACTTACCATGTTTACAAGCTATTTTTAGCAAAAATCAACTCAAGCCCTGCCCCTTAATAAATGTGCATAATATCACATTGAACATACATTATCCTGTACCCTACCTACCAACACCTTCACACAAAGTATGATTCAACTCTGAAAATGTTTACATTTGACCCTGTGACCTCCTTAATATTCATGAGATGAGCACCAAAACCAATAGGGCTCTTCTACTCACTATGGCGCATATATGTACCAAGTATGACTTCAATTCAACTTGTCGTTGTTCAGTTACCGTGTTTACAAGCTATTTTAGTGAAAATAAATTTAAGCCCCGCCCCCTTATAAATATGCATAATATCAACTTGAACATATGTTACCATGTACTCACTATCTACCAACATATTAATACCAAGTATGAATAAATTCTGACTTTCGGTTGCAGAGTTATAAGCAATTTGAGATTTTCATGTTTGACCCTGTGACCTCATTATTATTCATGAGATGAGCACCAAAATCAATAGAGTTCTTCTACTCAGTACCAAGTATGACTTCAATCCAACTTGCCATTGTTGAGTTATCGTGTTTTATGAGCCAAGGGCGTCACACACATACGCATACACACGCAATCACCATCGCATAGATTCCTTTTACCTTCGGACAATGAATCAAAAATGAAATTAATGCCTTTACTAAAACCAAACATCATGCTCTCATCTAGAAAACATTCCTACACAATGACTTATTGGTATAATGGGCTGTGGTGGGGGAGGAGCATGGGTATATTCATATTCATGAACTCACATGTTTGAGAGCATAAACTCATTTCATGTTTGTCTGGTAAGTGGCATTCATTTTCTCTTATATGTGAGAATCAAGGACTTGCACAGTCTTCTCTGCACTTATCATGTTGCAAATATAACCACTAAACTATTCCAAATTCATATTCACCAGTCAATATGCTATTTACATTAAAAATAGGTTAAAGAATTTACAATGGCCAACTTAAATACAATAAGGTCAAAGTGACCGTAGTCTGCCCTGTGTATAGAAATAATTCTATACTAAGTTATTAAAAAACTATTATTAATCGTTCTTGCATTTATTCCATGGAAGTAAACACATTATTAGAAATTTGTGGTGATGACCTTCATTGTTATTAAGGTAGCCCTGTACCTTTTGTAATAGGTCACCACACAGTTACATTCTCCCAGGCTGCTGCACATTTTTGCGGCTACGTTTTGTTCCCACAGGCCTAATCAAACTGAAATTCTACACTAATATTATATTCCCTATGTTCTTTCTCTGTTTTAGTTAAGTTATTCGTCATATTGCTTACCTGAAATATCGTCGACCTTAACACTCTGTGGTGAAGTTACTTAGTTTAACTGGTCCGCTTCGCCTTGTGTGCAATTGTTGTCAAACGACATCAGAAACATCAACAGAAGTACTGTGCGTCTTCCTACTTTCTTCCAATCAAAATTCAATATAAGCATCATGTGATCATTTCTTATCGTGACGTATAACCGTTGCCACCTAAACTTGCATAAGGACTGTACCGCGGTACCGCGCTCAGTTGCACGCGTTACATTTGTACTCGCGCGTCGACTAATTTTATAACTAATGTTCTCACGGCTTTAAAGTTAAACTTAAATGCTGGAAGTTGGTCGATGATATCTCAGCGTTTACGCACTCCGATTGCCGAATTCTTTGTAGCGAGGCCGAAATTGTGCATGGATTTTTATGAGCGTAGGCTAAGTTGATTTTTACTTTTTAAGCTAAACAACTCTAACTTCTAACTCACGGGTTAGTTGAATGCACGTTAGGCCTTGCCTACCATTGGACTTTGCCTAACGTTATGCTTTTTGTTCGACTATCCCTTTCGCCTAACGTTAATACTCAGTAGGCCTAATTAAAGTAGCAGGTGTCAGTACAATGTTGAGTCGATCACTCCAATTGACATAGGCAATAGGGTAGTAGCCTGTTTACATTACTAAAGATGAGATTCTTCAAATAGTATACATAGGCCTAGTCAAATCAAACTGACAAAAGCCTAGGCCTACTCAAACAGCATAACTTAAACAAAGTGGCTATTCTTACGACGAGTTGTAAGAATAAGTTCCGATTACGCATGCGCAGTAGCCACGGACTAATTTAAAACAAGGCCATGGGATTGAGAATGAAAGTTCTAAGATTAGATTTGCATCAAAACATTTTCAAATGGCACATTTGCCCACCAATTTCATAAGGCTGTTACTTTTATTACTAGGCCTTATTTCTGTTTTCCACTTTGCAGGATGTCTTTGCAAATTGTAGGCTTGTATTTGGGTCATTCCGTGTCAAATCACGGATGGCTGTTGCTGCACCCTCTCCAAAAACTCCCATTTTTTTTGTATGATTGGACCACCATGAAATAAGTATATTCTGAAAATTTCAGTTGGATTGCTTTACAATTGGCCGATTTATCACACTTTGAAATTCCGCAATTTGTCGCCACCATGGCATTTTGGCATTTTCTTGACTTTTGAGGTCTCATTTCTCAGCAATTAAACATTCTACTACCTTTCTATTACAGATGCCTATAGAGTCTATCCCATAGAACAGGAAAATAAAAAATTAGGCTACAAAAAATTGTCTTGTGGAGTTAGGTCAACTTAAAAGTGTCAAAATATTCGATTTTTGTACTTTTCACTAAAAAATGTACTATTTTAAGTGATGAATTGCTCCTAAACCATTGCTTCAGGGTACTTGATTCTTTTAGAGGTTATTATGTCTAGTACAAACAATACAAAATAATGATTACAATGCTTTCCTATAATATGTTTGCAAGTTGTGCAACTCTAAAGTTGCTATTTTATGCTGCGATTCAGCATGAGGTAGGGGTTTTGATGCCAAATTTTTTACCAAAGTAACCATGTTAGAGCTGTCAGGGTTTTATACTTTAATTATGAGTATAAAGTTCTTACACCTAAACAAATTTCAGGGTTCTAGCTGTTCTCAATAATAATTTATGAAGTTGTTAAGTTGCTCCGATGTACAAAAGAGGTCGTCTTTGACGGCCAATAACTCAAAACGTGTCCTAATGAAAAAATCTGATAATTTTTTCTGGAAGAGATATAGTACCACCCTGTTTGTAAAAAAAATTTCAGGAGGGTGTTTTGCCTAATTTTGAAATGAAAAATCCTCAAAGTTTGGGATTTTTACAAAAAACGTTTTTGCCTGTTTTGATG
>JAIPMN010004383.1:0-13193 GCA_020650975.1 Apostichopus californicus | reverse complement strand
GCATAACTAGTGGGATTGTTCCATTTATTTATTAAAATTCAATTTGTAGGGGCCTAACAAATTTGTTGCTACCTCAAGTCAAAGTAAACTGCGTTATCTTTAGTTACAATCCCCATCCCCCCGTCCGAGTTTTTTACAGTGACAAGCACGAATGATATATAAGGAGACCAATTGGCAATTCAATTGGAACAAGTAAGGTCTAACTGAGCGCAACGCAAAGTAAGAGTACATCTTAGCCTGGCCCTATATAACTGTAGTGTAAGCTAGGCCTAGGCTAAGCAATAAACTAGGTAACATGCATAGCCTAGGCTTAGCCTCGGCTAATCTTAGCATGTGAAGGACGAACAGTTGGGACAAGACCTATGTTAGATGTAAGAAGATATTGATAGAAAAGTTAAATACAGGCAAATTAGGTTAGGCATGTTGGCTATAAAAGTAGTAGTTTTACTTTTCAGTCTAACAGTAACAAGTAGGCCTAACATAACAATTGTTAACCAAGCCCTAGCCTACCTTCACTCAATAGTCTTCTCGCGTGTTCAAATGATTCATCAAGGCTGTCTTTCTCTGTTGTTAGAGCTTGAATCAAGTCACCAGATGGTTCAGATTTTTGCTCCTGCTTCATTAGGGCCATTTTATGACGATTCTGTATGACTATGAAATCTTTAGTTTCCGAATTGGTATGAGCTGGGATATTACAAAGGCGTTTGTACTGTATAACACACCTTCAGTGCTAGCGTAGTCTCAGTACTGCGTGTACATACTGTACAGCTTAACCATGTGTTTACAGCGTGTGTGTGTATGAAACAAAAGCTATCCGTGGTACGCGGCAATTCTATCGTTGATTGGTGGTTCGGAGTCACATGTACACAAGCTGTAACTTCAAAATACTACAAGGTATTTTGAAAGAGAGCCCTCTACCCTGTAACCACTCACAGAGTCAAATGGCTAGACTCTGTATAGACTCAACCGAGGATGCGGGGGGGGGGGGGGGTGAGAAATCTTGCAGGTAAGCAAATAATACGATTACAGCAGACTAGCAATTGTGAACACCGGCTATGGAACACCAGGATCTTAACAGAACCATGAAACAGTAAGGATCTTGCGGTTCTGTTGAACAAGTATTTTGTGTCGGTTTTTACAAAGGAGATATGATTATAGTATTCCAGATTTTCAGGTGGGAAGTGATAGTCGTAAGCTGGACACGGCCTTATTTTCGGATGAGGTTATCTTAAATTTATAAAGAAGCTGCGTTGTCTAAATGTTTCTAAAGCTCCTGGACCTGATGTTATCATTCCGTATTTGGTGAATCCCCTTGCACTTCATTTCTACGTTCCTCTCTCTTTGTTTTTTAGTAAATTTATGAATGAAGGTTATGTTCCTCAGGACTGGAGATGTGCTAATATTACCCCAATTTTCAAGAAGGGTGATAAGTCTAAGCCCTGTAAATTGCAGGCCTCTTAGTCTCACTAATATTGTTTGTAATGTCATGGAGTCAATTGCATGTTAAAAAGTATATGGTCAGTCAATTCAGTCAGTCAGTCTTTGATGAGAGAGTCTCAACATGGCTGTTGTCAAAAAAAGGTCTTGTCTAACTAATATTATTGAGAAGATGTAACAAGTTCACTAAATAGGCAGAAGTCTGTAGATGTTGTGTTCCTGGATTTCCAGAAGGCCTTTGATAAATTCGCCACCAGCGTCTTTTACTTAGGCTAAAGGGTATGGGTGTCGATTGGCTTGGTATACTAGCAACAGAGGGTGAAAATTAAAGGCTGACAGGTGCTTCTTCTTGGCAGGACGTTACTAGTGGGGTTCCACAAGGGTCTGTTTTGGGTCCCTTGTTGTTTGTTGCCTATATAAAAGACATTGACAGAGATGTTTTGTGTACAGCCAAAAAGTTTCCTGATGACACCAAACTGTATTCTGAGGTCTCTTCCAAAAGAGATTCTGAGACATTTCAAATGGATTTGGCTAAGGTGTTTTCCTGGTCTCAGGGATGGCAAATGCATTTTAATTTGCAAAACTTTGCACAACTTGCATTGAAATCTATGCATGTAGCTCGGTTTTCCGAAAAATCACAACCACGCACTGTGTGAACGCAGTGACGCTTTAGACACTATTCTATGGTAGAATTTAGTGTAGGCTATAAAAATATTGAAAACTTGTGAAGACCAATCCGAATTCTGCTAAAGCCAAATTTTGCGTATGTTCCTATAATTTGGTGGTATACTAAACTTGGCTGTATAAGGAAGATTGTGAAATAGGAAGGCTTATTTTAGAACGCTTTCCCGATGGCTAGAAAACGATTTACCAGTGAAACACATTGCTTACAAATTCAATTAATCCTAACCGTAATCACTTTACTCATGCCAACTTAACTAAACTAAACACGATTACAACAATCTTTATTTGAGTTGACAATTATTTGTAGAAATGTCTGTGTTACATAATTCTAGTGCAGTATACCGCGCGCTCATCAATGCTCCACCGTATACCTGACAGTTTCCTTAATATTGAAGACTCGCCCCAAACCGCGTGCCACCCTCTGAAAAAGTTAACTTTCCGTTGCTTGCATGCAAGTGAAGTTTTTTTCTTGTCGCTACAAAATGCAGACAGTAATGAAACGTGATACCTTGTTATCTGTTATCTAGACCTGAGATGTCCATCGCTGCTATGTACACTGTGTTGTGAGTATTGACCGTAGCTGTATGTACTAGTACACTAGTGTCTAATTACCGACGGTAGCAAGCTGTGTGTGTATTTTCTGGGAGCGATGGTGGTGTATAACACTTCTGTTACACCTTATTCGAAACTAGGTCAGATTGCCGGCATGAGACGTTTCTTTGTGTGCGAGTCTTCACACCCTTTAAAGTTAATTAAATTCAAAGTTCACAAATCTACAGTGTAACTAAAACGTTCGAGACAGCAAAAGAAAAACTTGAATACTATATTTTATTGTTTTATAAATACATTATTCAAATAACGAATATCGTAACCCACAATGAGCATGCGCAAAGATTTCGTGCTCAGTTTATTGTGATGTAAGTTTGGACTACACCAAAAAGTATAGCTAATCAATTACATCACGTTTAGTGTTACAAGTTGTAAAGTAGGCCCTACGAGTTAAAACAATAGGCTATGCGACGAATATTAAGAAAGCCTACACAATGTATCTAATACAGAGAAGTGTTAACTGCCATTGTGACGTCAGAACACCTGCTGGTGACGTCGCATCATGAGGTGTAAGTTCTCTATCGATTTACTGCATATTAAATGATTTTTACTTTTATGCATAACGTGAGATCGACGAATCTCAGTATAAGACTCGCTATTACTACAGCAATGCTGTGCAGTCGCTGGAATGATTGGGGGTTTGGATCCTACAAGCGAACTGGCTGAGAAATTCAAAGTCACATACAAGACACTAGAAACAACAACTCATCTTACATAACTTCATCAAAAAAGGAAATAAGTTGACGTCCTTTATTTGATCACTGTTTTGATCCATTTGGATGTCCAAGTTTTGACCGAGCAACGATCAACTGGTGGATCTCTGAACGAATCGTATAACTTAGTAAACATCATCCAATTGTAGCTAATGTTTCTTTCTGAAGGCTTTCCTTTTGTTCTGTGATTTCCAGTATTACTATAGAAGAGCACTGGAAAAAATGGCGGACGATCTGGTACAGGAAATCAGTGAAGACCTTCTCAAATGTGCCATATGTATGGACAGATACGAGCAACCCAAAATCCTACCATGTTTCCACACATTTTGTGAATCATGTTTGGATCTGTACGCAAAGAAGAAAGGAGGCAAATCTTTCCCTTGTCCGAGTTGCCGGGCAAATGTAAATCTTCCTGGGAGCGGTGTGGCAGGGTTGCCGACAAATTTTTATGTCGGTAGTTTAAACGAGAAGCTTGTACGTCTTGAAGAATTACAGAGTAATGTCAAAGAAGAACAGGAAGTGACGTGTGGCGAGTGTCATAATTCTGAATTAAGAATTGATCAAATCTGCGAAAAATGTGAAGAACTATTTTGTGACGACTGCGCTGAAATTCATTCCAAGTGGTCATTCATCAACGGTCATAACGTTTTGACGATCAACGAATTCAAGAGGGAGATTAAAAAGAAAGTTTTACAGAAGCCTGGTCAAGACGTCGAGATCGAGATGTGTCCGACACACCCTAAGGATCAGGCGAGTTTGTTTTGTGATACATGCAAGACACTTATCTGTTTCAGATGCACAGAAGAAAAACATTCACGTCCAGACCATGATTACAAAAGTTTGCAGACACAAATCGCCCGAACCAACCAACTGCTCACACACACTCTGACGCACACTGACACGATGTTACGAGAGTGTACGGACATCGCTGGAGTACATTTGACATCCTTGCAACGCATTCGTGAAAGCACTACGCACCACAAACAAAGTATAAGGAATGAAACGAAGAGGGCCAAAGAAGCAATCGAAGAGGAAGAGAAAAAATTGCTACAAGAGGTCGCTAAATTTGAGAGTAGAGTCTTTCATTTTTACAAAGTACGTATAGATGAAATTTCTGACTGGCGAGAAAGTGTCGAAATTTCTCAAGCGGTCATCAAGCAAGTTTTAGGAAAAAGCTGTGGAAAAGCCGAGTTTCTCACTGATGGTCAATACTTGGGAGAAACTTTGTCGAACATGCGCAAACATCACGCGCGATTCCACGCACATCCTGAAGTCGACCAAATTGCGTTTGCACCAACTTCCAAGAGCGAGCAGGCATCCCAATTGGGCAAAATTTGGATACCAAAATGTATAGGTATAAAACCCACAGGCAATGGGTCACGTGATGCTATAGTGGTATGTGAAGATGCAGCTTCATTCAATATTTATATCGGGAATGTACTTAGCGAGAACGGTCTTCACTTGAAGAATATCTTTTGGTTTGCTTCTTTCCGGTGGCCTCAGGGTCACGGTGCAAAAGAAAGAAAAGAAGGCAAACTTTGCTTCGCTGTGAATCCTGGCAATTGCGTCTTTCTAGGCCAAGAGAAGGGTGTGGCCTGTTTTGACATGGAAACTGGTACGTCCCAAAGAGGGAGAGACGGTGATATATGCTATAAAACATTTTCCACAATCAGATGCATGGAATTTGACGAGTCCAGTAAGTTGCTTTTCATCGGTGTATCAACAACTCGTATTGTAGCTGTCGACCCCGACAAGAATTGGATACTGTCTTTTTTCATAGAGATCCCTAACGACCTATATTCTCCACTCAGTATGTGTCCGCATAAATACGGCACTCTCTTCGTCTGCGAGTCCCAGTCGATGGTCTACGAAGCCAACTTCAAGAGGCAGTGCGGGTTCCTTACGTCATGTCCTACCGCAATTGGAGGACACGACTTCAAACCAGTACACATCTTGCGCACCCCTTGCAAAAATACAGGCAATGACCAAACGTCCGACAGTGAACTATACCAAGACGGAAGGAATCAAGGAAAATACGTCCTCAAACAGGTTACTACTCAATTGGAGTTTGCTTGGTTCGTTTTATGGGTTGCACCTGGGCAGACAATGGCCGGTTCTGATGTTACAAATTCCACCAGATGGGCTATAGCAGAATATAATACAGATAACACAAATGTTGTTGCAATCCTTCATCAACCTCTGGGCATGGGAATTCCTGCTGGTATATTGCCTTTTGAATCTAACGGTTTCATGGAGTTAACTCTATGCGACAATGGGATGGGGTTTAAGATTTTCAGGAGAAGTACATCAATGACAGGTACACAATCAGATTCAAGTCCAACTTTGTATTCTGAAGTCTAAAATATAACGAGCGCTTCTTAAAGTTTAACTGAAATTTTCAACAGATGAGATCATATACGTGGTTACTTCTGATGCATGTGATTCATTTAATCATAAATTAATCAGAAAACATTTACATAGATATGATACATGTGCTACTGCATTGCTTTAGATCTATAACAATTATTGATCTGAAAGCCATTTTCTTTTATGGAACTGCACAGTCATACTGCATGTACAGAAAATCAAAATGGCTTCGGGCTTTGATGATGTGACAATGCATGTCACTGTGTCAGTTTCTTTGTTTGTTTTCTGTTTTAAGATAAGTTAGATTGAAATATTAGTCATCTGTTACAAGTCTATTAGTAAACAACATATTTTATGTCATCTATTTTGTAATTTTAAGTAAAACGATGCAATTGATATCAGATGCTTTCACACTGATGCATTTTCAAAGTTTAGCAATTATAGGTTAATTTATTATCATGCTTTTTACACAATAGCAAGTACATTCAGACTCCCTTTTATGCTTATAGGAAACACAACCCCAGTTTTCATCATCGATATACGCGAAAGAGATGAATGTGATAAACAACTTCAGCGAACAGCTAAGAAAATTCTTATTCCATTTGAAAGATATCACAAGTTAAACATTCCTTAATGTTTTTCTGTTATTTATTACAATGCTTTACTTCCTATAACAGAGATTGGTTTTGTAAATATTGAATCTAAAATATTTAAACTCTTAACAAGAGATAAGAATGGCATTGATTCCAGTTTCAACACTGTGACAATTCTACCTCCATACTAGGAAAAGAATTTTAACCTTTTTTGAATTATACAAAGGTGTCTATCATATACTGTAAGTTGATGATGATCGTTGAAGTTGTATCTTCTTTAAATATCTGTTCATAGATTCAGTACTCATTCAAACCATTTGTTATTCACATTTCTTGCTATAAAGTTGGGTATTGGGCTACTATATCATATGATACAGTATATTGTTTGAAAAACATTTCACATTTCTGTAATTTAATAACACTAATACCTGGATATGTTCCTTTATATTCCAGTAATTGCAAGTATTCAGGTTCAAATATATATTGTGAATATATAAAGCTACATGTATTATGATATAATGTTAACAAGCAATCAGCCATCATATATTTCTACATTCATTATTGATTTCAACATTTACCTACTCCTTAAATATCGCAAAACATGTTTCCAATCTCACAGGCTGCTTCATAGGGAAGTTAAGGTGCAGCTTTTCACAATGAGAAACCATGGACCTAAGATTACAGATTGAAATGGCTAGGCAAAGCTTCAGCACCAACAGTCCAGGGCTCAAAATAGACGGGGGCGAAGGGCGATCAACATGTTTCCAATCTCACAGGCTGCTTCATAGGGAAGTTAAGGTGCAGCTTTTCACAATGAGAAACCATGGACCTAAGATTACAGATTGAAATGGCTAGGCAAAGCTTCAGCACCAACAGTCCAGGGCTCAAAATAGACGGGGGCGAAGGGCGATCAACATGTTTCCAATCTCACAGGCTGCTTCATAGGGAAGTTAAGGTGCAGCTTTTCACAATGAGAAACCATGGACCTAAGATTACAGATTGAAATGGCTAGGCAAAGCTTCAGCACCAACAGTCCAGGGCTCAAAATAGACGGGGGCGATGGGCGATTCGCCCTTCGAAGTTGAAAAATCGCCCCAGGAAAGAAATCACGAGGGTGAAATAAAATTGCAAATACCACTAATATCAGCCTCCACATGTACTGCTCAGTCAACAGGCGCCACATGTTTAGAAAGATGACACAATACTGTGAAATATATCACTGAAATAAACTCTGACTGCCGATACTTTTGTTATAACAGCTTGGTCTGTACGTTCGCTCACACACGAATTGTTAATAGTCTAGTCAACAACACAATATGAAAAGCAGTCTGTTCCAGGAATTACCTCCTGGGAGCTGATGTCTCAACCAAAATAGTGTTCGTACACGACTGAAGGTATTACGGGTGGCATACCCCATATAGAATTTTTATCAATCCGCTAAGCAATGTTCTCTTTCAGAAAGAGTGCCAAAAAGCAACAGGAGATCATCTCTTCAAATCAACTTTTCATTTGGGGGGGGGGGGATTTAAATGGCAAAGTACCAGATTTATGCAGCATAACAACTGAGGAAACTTGAGACACTTTAAAACCTTTGTCATCTGGTAAAGAAAGTATACATGGCCTTGGTATAGGAAATTGAAAGTCTCATGAATGGCCAAACATGTCAGCCTTCCAGTGTAGGTAGTTTTTACCAAGTCCCAACTTCTATAAAGCCTTAGAGACCACATCACTTTGAACATTTATATGGACTAATTGCTACCTTACAAGCTGGATTCTTCTACATGTAGAAAATGATTTCTGATGTCAATGCAAATCACTATGGTTTAGACAGACCCATTACGTGCCAAAGCCAAAAATGGTCATCACTAAAACTGGAATTTGAACAGCGCCACTTAGGCTCATTTCACCCATGGTTATGAGAACAACTTACCAAAGTTCTGTAATCATAAAAATAATTATGATTACTCGCATAACCATGGAATGCGGCCATTCCAAAATGCAGGTAGCACACTCCTGATGTGGTCTATCAAATTCCGTCCCACCACAATACAGTAATTTTGGTTTTGGCCCTTACATGAAGCTCTGCTTCTATCTGTCACTTGGCTTTCAGGCCCGTCTACAGCTTCCTCATTCCCTCCGTTGATAACCATCCGTATGAAATGTTGCCTATATTCTCTGCTCTCCAATGCATAGTTACCAAATACAATCAAGCTAATTCAAGATTCTTTTTGTCAGGAGACTGAGTCATCTTTGTTCAATTCTGGAGTAAGACTCTGTGGTATCTGATACAACCATACTGTATCCATACCTTCACCAATAGTTCTCGTTGGCGTCCAATCAGGGACTGGGTAGCGACATGCAGCTACTAAACAACCAACTTTCAGCTCTTTCTCCATCTTTCCTCCAAGTGTTTCCATCTGAGTTAAATGGACAAAGAAAAATAAAAGCATGGTGATAATGCAGAAACCTATATTTAAGCTATGATTTACATAGGACTTAATTCAGTAACTATATATATGACTCAACTCATATCTTCCTAACATGAAATCTAAAACGTCATATTGTCAGTCAAGTTGTTTTCTTGTTCGTATCGTACTTGAACTTATAGTTATTGGTACAGTCGTTAGTTCTGCTAAAATGTCGCAGCCAAAGGCAAGAAGAGCAACGTTGAGCCACAGGGTCCACACTCCCCCGCCCCCCCTCCACTTGGGCACTCTTCATTTTACAGTACAGTAATCTTTATTATCCCATACTGTACTGTACGTGCCTGACACAACTTCATATGTTTCTGAGCCTCCTATCCTAACTGACATAGGGCCCAGGAGTGATACTGTAGGCCCCACTGGACCCTTTCTCCAGGCCTGATCAAATCCAGAAATGGAACAAATATACTAGGATCAGCACAAAAGTTGTCATACTTGAGCAGTTCACTGTCACACTCTGCCAAGTGTGACAAGCATGATTAATCTTGCTGAATCCTATTTGACTTCAAATGTTGTGAAAAATCCACTATTCCACACCTTTATCTAAATCTCATCACCAAATTTACATCACTTTATCTTGTCAATAAAATACTACTTAAGTACTATCAACAAAACATAATTTATAGAAGAACTTTCAGAAAAATTTAAAATTTCTTCTAACGTGTGTGTAAAATAATGCAATACATAACAGATTTGCTAAACTTGTCATTATTATTTCTAGACGATCTCCTTCTAAATACCCAAAAAAGGCAAAATTATTGTTTGCAGGAACTGTATTATAACATGCAGGATCAAGAATGAAATCATGATTACCAACCGACACTTTTATTGCTTTCTATCCAACTACAGATAGCGATCCTTCACTGGTCAGTCAAACTCTCAGGTTCATGTAATTCATGCCACGCAGCCAATGAGATTATTACTTCCTGAATCCAACATTCTACATGAGAATATTTAATAAAAAGCTCAACACACAATTTTGATCTTCATTGATGCTGGTTTAATAATGGCTGACAAATGTATTCTAAAACCTTGAAGGTCTTTCCAAATATTACTAACTTAAGTTTTCTAATAATGGCAGGATAGCATGTTAGAGCTCACTTAATAAATATTAACAGGTCTACCTAGCTGCTTCACTTAAAAGGTCTGAAAAGTTAAATTGATCAGTACTAAATGGATGGTTCAGAGGTCAATTTTACTTTTGACAAAATGTGGCAAAAAGAGGAATATTTAATCTAAGCATCCCGGTGCAAGGGGTATTTTCAATTGTTTGTGTTTTGTAATTCTCAGAAAAGTTTGTTATAAGTTTATGATATTCTCATCAAATGTGAACTTGGCGCAAATCGGTGCCATGTAATAGATGCACAAAAACTATGAAAATTCAAATTTGAATGAATTCTTCTGCTTTAAAAGTGAACAGATTATAACACAATATAATGTATGCACTCCTGTTCACTTGAATTGCATAAACTTCACACATGTAGCCATATATCCTACATCAAAGCAATAGGGAGTGAAAACTAAAGACAGACAAAATATCTGTCATGACTCATCAATGTGCATCTATAACATCACACCTGCTTGCTACAAGTCAATCTATGACATCACACCTGCTTGCGACAAGTCTCCAAAATCTTGGGCAATTTTGGGGTTCAGAATATAAATATGCAAACTTCAAATATAAATAGCTCGCACACTACAGGTCAGGAGTTTCATGAAACTTTTGCCCTGGGTGCTTAACTGCAGTTTCAGTGTTTCACGTTTTGCTAGTGACTGATACATTTGCCTGTATGCACCATTCCTAGCATCTTGTCATAAATACTTTAATACTGCATCTTTCCTCTAACTAGCGAAACAGTTTCAATGCAAGGAGCGGAGGGAAAGTTGATCTATGTGTTAACATGCCAAGATATATACTCACCATTTGTGTTACCCCAAAAATCACCACATTATCATAACTGTGCAGGTTTGCCTTCCAAAGATCTTGCTTCCTGAATGTAGCATGGGAGCTGACACCAGCAAGTCTAGCCGATATCTTGGAATACAGAACCAGAAATGAATTGAGCTCGATACCGTGAGACTTGAAGCCATCCCTTGCGGCAGCTATCACCTGAAAGAACATCAAGCAAGTCAAAAATACTCAACCAGCAGGAACAGTCATTAAAAGATTCAAGTGAAAATGCATATAGACATCACATGGATATTGCTGTCTTGTTCCAGATAATGCTATGCAAAATTTATAGGTTACCAATGTACATACCTGTATTTATAGGTTACCAATGTACCTGTATTTATAGGTTACCAATTACAGTATGGTCATGACATATTGCTAGTAGGTAACTTATAGTATGTACTGTGGTTAACAGTAGTTACCAATGACCAAGGGTTAACTTGTAAAGTTGTGTGGGGAGGCCTTAGCCTCAAATAGGACTGTAAACCTTCTAACAGTAGTTATTTAACTTCTCTGCATTTAAATTGTGAAGAAACAAATATATGTTCAAAGTGAAAAACGTGTGACTGCAATCAACACTGCATTCGTGTTGACAATAATCTATTAGATGTCAGATTAGGGCAAGTGCTGTTTTTGAAAAACAAAATGGGATAAATAGACAATTAAACTTTTGTAGGAAGTGCATGTTGTTGCAATAAGCATCCTTTATTCCTGATGTTACTTTGCCATGAATGTAGTATTGTTATTGTTTCACCTTTTGTATTTCTTGTTTTATTAACTGATAAAGCGGTGACATGAATACAAGGAAAACACACAGTTTTGTCTGTGATGCACACAAGGATGCCATTACTGTAATTACAATATGGTTGCATGTATTGTAGTTCACACATTTTAACTTAATATGAATCACACAGGATTTGGGAAACTAGAAAGTGGCTGTCATAACCATATAAACAGAGCTGTCTAAATTGTTTGAAAGGTTGACATGTAGGTGAAAGGCTAGCTGTTAATACAGTAAGTCCAATTTCTGTTCATGAGAGGCTACAATTTAGACATCCCATCTAGCAGATGAGTATATATGCATATGGATGCTCAGGAGTTATGGCTGACTAGAGGGGAGGAAGAGGGGGGTAGTTGAATACTGCACCCAGTCAATCATGGGTGCTGGGAATACATGGGATAAAGGAAAGTGTATTCTTAATAGTATAAATATCTATGAGGAACAAATTGGCTTCAATACCTCTTAATAGTTTGCTATGGCTAACCCCTGCACTAAACCATTCTCAGTCTAAATAATAAGTCAGCACAGTTGCAGAATATGTTCTAGAAAATTTATCCACGTAGCCGGCTACCTGCACTGGCTCCGCCCTCAGCAAGGAGCCACATTGCAAACTAAGGTTGTATTTAGAAGAATATTTTTTCAAAAAATAATCTGTAAACGATGTATGTTGAGTCGTTCTCAAAAGCAATTTGTCGACCAAAGAGTGATTTTGCTGAGAAAATTTCCCTAGCATAGACTGACACTGACAGTGACAACGAAGCCACCACTTTGTAAGGTGGGAGCAATTGAAGAATACCCTGCAACTCACACACTTCCAGCTTTTTTTAAGAATGGCAATAAGTTGTTTACTATATCATTGTATATTGACTCCCGGTCATAATCTGTGAGATGCAAGAGCTGCGGGGTATTCTGCAGTTAAAGGGTGTGAACACTCGCGCACAAAGAAACGTCTCATGCCGGTAATCTGACCTAGTTTCGAATGAGGTGTAACAGAAGTGTTAGACACCATCATCGATCCCAGAAAATACACACACAGCTTGCTATGGTCAGTAATTAGACACTAGTGTACAGTCAATACATACAGCTACGGTCAATACCCACAACACAGTGCACATAGCAGTGTGGACATCTCAGGACTAGATAAAAGAAAACAAGGTATCACGTTTCATTACTGTCTGAATTTTGTAGCGAAAAGAAGAAAACTTCATTTGCAAGCAACAGAAAGTTAACTTTTTCAGATAGCCACATGCGGTTTGGGGCGAGTCTTCAATGCCTTTAAGCAGTCATGGTGTTGTTCGCTAGATGCCTGGTTTGTCTGCCAGTACACTCAGTCTCATAAGTCTAACTAGCAATTTACAACTAGCACTTGTGACTGTACAGCCCACTTTCAGTGTCATCAGTGGCGTAGGAAGGTACTTTTGAGTGGGGGGGCTGAAGACTGATGGCCGGCCTGGGGGAGGGGTCTCTTTTTGCATTTCCAGGTGGCCTCAGATGCAATTTGGTGCAATATAGCACACTTCAACACCATTTTGTAAATAATTTTGCATTTTCACCTGGCCTTAGATGCAATTTGGT
>JAIPMN010004381.1:0-13463 GCA_020650975.1 Apostichopus californicus | reverse complement strand
GACAGAAAATTAGACAAGCTGATGGCTTTGTGTCAATTTTATTTTATTAGGATTAAATCAACTCAGCAGTTATGAATAACGAAATTACGTCATTTGGCAAGATGCATCAGGATCATCTTCTGGTGTGCCAATCAAAAATGGCATGAGTTATATATATAAATAAATATATATATATATATATGTAAATATATATATATATACATACATATATATATATATATGTATATATATATATATGTATGTATACATATCATACATATCGTATACACACAGTTTTTGGAGGATATAAATATAACATACACATATATAAATGTTGGCTTGGTGAGATATGCGCAAGCCGCATAGTCATGACATTACTTTAAACGCAGGTGCCTCTCAATAGAATGAGTCCTTCGTGTTAATATACAGTTGGCTTTCCTCCAACTACAGTGTATCAACTTGGAAAATCTCAGTAAAGATGGTTTCTGCAGAATTGAAAGACAAAAAAACAAAACACAATAAAAACGGACCTAAAGAAGCTCACCCTTAATAGTGCCTTTACTAGCTCACCCTATATTATAGTGCAGATTTAGATACTATATGCAAAGGTTGGTATAATATTACTGTGTATGGTTATTAGATGTTTACATATTTTACATCCTAATAGAGATGAGCAAATCACCCTTTTTGTGTAATTAACTCCTACTTGAGCAATTTGAATATTTAATACCAAGGTAAATGTGGATTATTTTCTAATAATAAAATTGGTAAAGTTTATGGCTCATTTGAGGTAAGTACAAGTTAGGACTTCATATAAGAATACGTTACACTAATGGCAAGTAATCTCTCGCTTAACAGCCTAAACAACTAAACGACTTTTCGTACTTGAAAAACGCGTAAAAAAAAGACGCAAAAAAAGCTTTAGAGGGAAAGTGCCTACTAAATTATGACCAATATTTCAGATTTCGTTAGCAGAGTTGTTTGAGTTTGCAGTTTAATATCCTTTACCTTCAGACACGTTGAACAAGGGTCTATAAATATATATTTAAAATCTTAAGAATTTTTGTGGGTATTCAAAACGAACAATATATCGAAACACCAGTCTGGACCTACCACACTTGTATTACGGAAATCAATCGCCTAGCTTATTTCTCATGTGTTTTCGGCACAATTATTATTACGAACGTTCCGCATTATAAAGCCGTTGATTCGGCTCTCATTAAAGAATATCCAATACTGCTAATTACTAATTATAAAATCAACTACTTTTCAACCTATTTCTATTTGTTTCATAAAATATTAAGAACAATTCTGTCGCTGAAAGAACACATTTCTGTATCTTGATGTCTTTTGAATTCCACTTCGAAAAGAGCATGTACAATTTTACATGTAAAATTAATAGTACTGTGACCTAGTTCGTTAGTATATTAATATAGAGTAATGCATGCGCACCGGATATTCATTTCAGGTTCAGCATGCAAGTCCTGTGTAAAATTAATAAAGGCTTATATATGAATATAGAAACCATTCTCACCAAACCTTTGACTTTCTTCTCACTGGTCTTAGTTAATAATATAGGGCTATCGAGTCTATTTTATTGCAAAACTACTCTTCGACAAGAAAGTCATATTTCCTTTTCAAACAATGAGGTCACTTTCCATAAATTTCGAACTCATTTTATTCAATTAGAAAACCTCACGTCAATGAAAGGGCAGTTTTGTTTTGGCCCAGGGGACTTCAAGCATTTTCAAGACGGAAATTTAAGTGTTTTATAGGATAACTTGTCCAACAAATATCTGACATTATTTTGAAAGCATTATAAAAACGGCTGGGGAAGCTTCTAAAATCGATATTTGGACAGCCCAAATTTGATAGATGTTTTAGTTGAGAAACGTGGATTCGAGTATCACATGGGATGCTAGTTCGATTCGTTTGATTTATTATTAAATAATGTTTTGATTGGAATGAACCTTAAGAAATCAAACAGACATTATATATAACTGTAATTTTTGTCATAAATTGTGTGTAAAATAAGCCAACATATTCTTCCATTTTTATGGTTTATAGACCAATGTAGGTATGCATTTTATCCATAGCGTAAATGTTTAGCTGGAAGATAATGTGTAAATAAGCTAAACCTGGTATCAGTCTTATCAGATAATCAGGTTATGTGTAAACACTGCACACAAGCTCTGGACGGTGTTAAATCAGCTAACCACCTTAATCGGGAGCAGAAAATGTTCTTATCTGTGTAGATTACTTAAATTGTTGAATATTCAGTGATGGATGAATAATGCATGAAGGTTCACGTTACACAAAAGTTTGGCCTACAACTCAATCTAAGACAAACAGCCAGCTTTACGTCGATTCTATTTGCAATTGAACAAACGTGGCCGTTGTAGGTTTAACACTCTATAATATATTATAGCTATACCATGGTATAGCCTAAACATTCTTGGCAGTGGAATACAGGACATTACTTATCTTTATCGATGCATATATGGCAATAGGTCAATGGCGGTTATTATTAAGAAACCGCACCCTGAAATAAGTGGATCACTTTTGTTATAGTTTGGCAATATAGCAGCTGGTGAGTTATATGGAAAAGTGTAGGGAGTAGTTTAGCGACAAAAAGTATTAAGAAATTAGGCGTTAGCTCAGCTAAAAGACGAGCCATATAGCTGTCTGTGTCAAAGGAAATATAATATATATATATTGCAGCTACAGATTGATTAACTAAATCATGTATAAATACCAGTTCAGGATATATCGTATATGTATAGCTATACAGTGATCGCATATTTGCACCAGTGTAGTCGATACATAGATTGTAAAAAGTAATGTATAGAGTAACTTGCCTAATAGCATATCTAACCATCATCTAAGGGCTGATAGCATCAATTATATGTAGTTTGCGATACAGTTATATCCGAATCAGTATAGCTGATAGCATACAGTGTAGCTATAGTAACTACCATAATAACATTTCTACACATCAGCTATGATAGTTTATACATTATTCATTAATATTTGTATTAGTATAACTGATAGCATACATCGCAGATAGCTAGAAAGTACCTACCGTAAAAGCATATCTACACATCAGCTATAGATGATAGCATACATCACATCTATGTATAGCTATTCAGTGATATCTGTATGAGTATAACTGATAGCATATATTGTAGCTAGCTAGAGATTACCTACCGTAACAGCATATCTACACATCAGCTATAGATGATAGCATAAATCATATATATGTAAAGCTATACAGTAATATCTGTATTAGTATAACTGATTGCATACTTTGTTGCTATAGCTAGAGAGTGCAAACTGTAAACGCATAACTACACATCAGCTGTATAGCTAGCTTATCTGTATGTAGCTATGCAGATACCGCAATCTGCCTCAATGTATAGCTGTGGCACAAATATTATGTGTTGCTGGTGAATTCTATCACACATAAATGAACGTACTTAATGACTAGTTAATTATACCGTGACGTCATAAAATGCCTGTGAGAATTAAGTTATAATTAAGAATTAAACTGGTCTTCTTGCCTGCTATAATATATAACTTTTGCCAGAGACACTCATCCGTAACGTTGAACGGCCATGGTGTTTGTTATCCATAATAAGTCGCAAAGAGCTATGTAAATTAAACCGTATATGGACGCACAAAGGCGGTAAAGGCTATTGATTATTACAAAGAGATGCTAACACTGAAAATAAATACAACCACCTCTGGATGTTTACCCCAAAATTTGGTTTTTAATATTAAAAGTTTAAAACAAAACCGGATCTTACTCTTGTCTTGCAAGATTTCTTGACCGATGGTAAAATCAATAGTTACCTAGGCAACAGACTATAATGCGTCTTGGACATCAGGTCAATATTCAAAATTTGGTGAGATTTTGGAAGAAACAAAATAAAAAAACGTCGAATATAATACTAGAAAGACAAAACGTTAATATACCTGAGAGAAACACGTGAACTGTTACGGAATACCAACAACTGTTAACAAACTGTGTTTCTTAAAAAGTAACAGTGCTAGACTTTTGGAAAGGCGTTTTTCTTTTTCTGAAGTAGAAATGATATTAGCCTGTGCATGTTACGAAACTAACATATATTCATGTTATATTAAACTATCATATGGATATATGAATTAAAATAGTATGTATTATGATTTATGTCAACGAAAAACAGTGAAATACAACCAAATCTAGTTTACATATTAATAACATTTACAAAACATACTTAAGTGGGAATGATAATATCCTATCACAAACAAAGATATGGCTTACTCTAATGGCGTTCCAAGAATGACGGCCAAACAATGTTTATTGATTACGGGTCACTGTCAACATATCGCAATGAAAAAACCTGTCATCGGATTTGTTTTTTCTACAGAATATGAAAATCACCGAATGCACAGATCAAAGGGATTATAAGGATTCATCCATTCTCAAAACTTTATTAACGTATCAATAACTTTTCTCGGAAAGTAATTTGAGTTCTACGTTTTCTAGATGTATCTGTCATTTAAGTTTTGCGTACGAGTACGAGTTGTTAAATTATGACAGCCATTAATCTTAAAATTAAGCCCCAGACATATTAGTCCAAGGTCGTTTATTTGAACTATCCCATTTTTCAAAGAGTAATAGTTGAATTATGAATGCTATAAAGCTTCTGTTTACATTTTCCTTTTCTCTATCTTTTCTCTTCTTTTTCATTTTGTACTTCTAATTCCCACTTTCCGATTATGAAGAGTCTTCTCAAGACCCTCGAAATGACCTATAGCCTTAATACCAGGATCGTAATTCAATAGAAAATAAATCAAAATTAATTTACGTCAAATATACGACCTTAAATTGATGGATGCTCTAGTGACAAATGCAACCAATTCTTTAGATGCTTGTGAGGTTCAAATGACAAAATCACAAAATGATACCACAAATCAAACTCTCCAGGGATTTTAGAATTTAAAAAGATTGATATCAACTGCACTTAAGAGCTTAATTGATGACGACACATTCTCTAAGGTGTCGAAATAGGGTGGCGCTGATATCGAGAATTAGCATACTCAATTTAACCAAAAACGGTTAAAACAAAAATAGAAAGAAACTTTTTTAGATTTTAGATTTTTTTCGTTCTGTGCATTATATGGGGTATGCGTGGAAAGGGATATCTGTAGAAAATATTATAGAAAACAGTGGCCTCAAATTTGAACATTTCCGTCCAATTTCCTCTTAAATTTCACCCCACAGTAATATCATTGATTCACTACGCAAAAGTGTAACTTGATCACCTACGGAAATGCATGACGTGACTATTTCAATATCTACATATATATGCCCACGTCACGATGTGAGATTAACAGCTGAAATGAAAGTCCATGTTAACACATACTTCCTCTGTCTAGAACGTGGTAGGATGCAACGATAGACGAATGTATAGTCTATACATTAAATAAAGGGTTACTTAGTATAAATAAATAGCAAATATCACAGTCTATACCCACTACAAGCCGAGCACGTCTTGAAGTAATTTGCATAACGGAAAACCCGTCACATGCAGTGATAGAGCAAAATAACCAGAAATGTTATGTATAGTCTACGATTCAGTAAAGAGAATAATTATTAGTTATGTAGATTAAAAAAACATGTACGCTGATAGCTTACATGTTATTGGCAACGGCATACAAACAGACAACTCAACCGTTTGGTGATGCGAATTGCGCAATCGTAAGATGTAATCCTACATAAGAATATAACAAGAAACTAATTTCTATGATTCGTGTCACAGTGTTACAAAGTATGAAAAAGACCAGATACGGGGCTGTGGCGATGTGGGATGGGTAGGGAGTGGGCGTAAGAGGTGTAGGGAGTGGGGCGTAATAGGAGTAGGGAGTGAGGCGTAAAAGGGAAGTGATGGAATGCGCAGATCATGTACTGTGTTCAGAAGATTCTGTAATGTGCACTATAGCGTTCTTTAATTCGAGAATGTGTTCACAGATCACAGACCTACATAAAACGTTAATTTATACGGCTACCAGCTGAATTTTCATATTACTGTGTTGTGATGGAATGTTTTCTGCCATTGTTTTAGGAGCTTCTTTTTATCATTAATGATTTGATTTATTTAAAGATGTCAATATTTTGCAAAACCCAATAAAATATTGATCTAGACCCCCGTTGTGACGTTATATCGTAACTCACTTGTAAAAAAGTTCCTGCTGAAGCTATAAATTACATAGAAATAACGAGAAACTAGTTAGTTTGACGATAAATCTTACCCGACAAAAATGACACCATTTAACGGAACAAAAATCATCAATTCAAAATCGGGATATAGGATTTTAGAGTTTGTGTAAACTCATAAATTACGTGACCGGGATTTATGGACTTAATTTTGCTAATGTAAAAAAAATCAAGAATGTGGGCTACTTGTGTGTTTTTGTTTTAATACTACGCTGCTACAATCCCCAAATATGTAAATTTCAAATATTTACAAAAATAAACAATGACCCAGAATAAATAACAGCTGGTAGAAGAACTAATATTTTGAATATCATAATGTAATCAAATGCGTATTATGGTATGATATTTTGTACTCATTTCTTTACCAGTATTAATAAATTATTCACATCCTTTCTAGAGTCTTGTAATTTTAGATGACAGAAAAAATAATATTTTCATTACGATAACCATTGAAATATTACTATTATTTTGCTACAAAAAATTCTTTAGGTAACAAACATTCGTTGAGTTCATTGAAACATTCTGTATCGTAACTATTTCCTACGAACGGTTTATTACTTATCTAGTACTTAATGATGTATTCTATTTTTAATACTTCTGAGAACGGTGACAAATATTTGTAGTAGTTTCCCGCACTTCCGTCTAATACAAACAACCATTTGCTCAGGAAATGATACAGTATAGCTCAAGTTAAGGTAAACCTGTATGATCTAGCAAATTTGAGCTGATAGTTGGCAATATAGTTATAACTACATCGACAAAACGTCTGCTATATGTACAAACAAATCTCACGCATTGTAATTTCATTATAGTTTACTTCTTTTTACCAAATCATTTACAATTACAAGCAGACATTTCAGAAACGAGACCGATTTATGCTCATTGGTTGGAGTTGTTATACTTTCTTGGTTTATCGGACACTGTCCTTGTTTTTTATCGAGCGATATATTGATTGATTGCAACCAACCACAATTGTTCACAAATTAAAAGTCTGTTTCAAAATAACATCTCGAACTTTTCATCGGCGAGGAAGATAACGTTCGCCGCCAGGATTTATAGATTCTTCTGGAATATCTCTCGAGCGTTGTAAATCACAATCAAGGGGGAACAATTGCAACTCTTGGTCGATAAATGGATCCAATTAGATGGTCTTATACTTTTCTAAAAGTTATATCATCCTATCTTTTTTGTCTTCGCCTTAGACCAATTTTTCTCAAAAGTAGTAATCGTTATCGACAACTTTGACAAAGCTGTTGGTGGAGCCTCGTGATTTCTGGCTGAGTTTGGCGCCTTTGTCTCTCAAAAAAAATTAAAGTAATTGTCATTCTCTATGCACCGAAGCTGTCTGAGAAAGTAAAAAAAGAACATGAAATTCGAGCCATACGTGAACCCTACCAATGACGAGTGATTTTATTCCCCTATGTCACATTCCTTACGAATGGTTCCTCTGTTGAACGTAAATTAGAAACACCCTTGCAAAAACAAAAGTAATATTGACTTCAAAAATGTCACTTTTCATCTATCATTTTGGTGTTTCTGCACGTTAACGTTTCCGTAACCTTTGCTGAGATATGCAAAAGGTAAAACTTTTCCTTTCCTTGTCGTTTTCATTTGTTAATTCTCACCGAAAATCAATGGTCGAAACTCAATTGAAAAAGCTTGTTCTTTATAAAAAAAAAAGTTAGGATACAATCTAGGTAAAAACGCATACAATGGCGGATAAGGAAATCATTTCGGACATTTTTAACTCTCCAACTTATGTCCTCGTTTAAACTACAATGTTTTTTAAAAGAATCATTTTTTCAACATACTAGTCAAATTTTACCAACCACTTATGCTAGTAAACAAAAAGCATCCATAAAATATAAAACCAAAAATATAGCAAACATTTGAATTTGAGGGATATCAATATTAATTAAAAGTAAAAACTAGACAAGAAAATCTTTTAATTGTAAACAGTGTTATATACTATCATGACATGTCTTTGTACGCATTTTCGTGATATATTTCGTAGGAAACGTCTTCGTCCTTGTTTTAAAATAGTATCTCATACGTGACAAGCATTGTCGCTATCGTCTTCAGTTGTTACTTGTATCAACCTTTTCGGTCCCTATTTTACTTCAATATCTTTTCAAGACGTGTATATATGATGAACCCCGTCTTAAAATTTATCCGCAGGTGTGCTGCTGCCTAATTGCGAAACAAACACCGTCAAACTCAATTCTTGTTCATCTGTCTGACTCTGACGAAACGCAGAGATTTTTGGAGCTCTCACCAGAAGACTCTTGGGTAATTTAAATGGCCCTAAAAATCTACCTCACGCATCGAGTTGGACAGAGTTCAATATAACCCCGCTTGTATAGGTAATCCTGTGCCCCAAAGGAATTTAACGGCGGTGTGATTGCTCATATAATGCTAAATGTCGAAAGGAAACGTCAGACATACCTCTTTACGTAAACAGAAGGTCAAAAACACAAGATATGCAGGAGAAGATCCTTTCCAAGCCTAATGTGATGTTATGTACCGCTTTTAATGGCCTAACCAAAGATGTGCGTGCAATTTTTTTTGGGTAAGAATCTTTACGAGACACAGTTTTCTCCTGCCGTTTGTCCATTGGAGTAAAAATTAGAAACGAATACTTTGCCAGCCTTGTCTGGTTATTACTTGCACGCCAACATATTCGGTCAAAATAAATTGATAAACATAAAAGCAACAAACTGTTTTGCTAGCTGTCCGTTTTGTAGTCACATATGATTCATGAGCTTCTCTATGTGTGTTCTGGTTGTTAGCATGTCGAGACAAATTATTTATCGACATAACATGGTTCATGAAGTAGAAGGGATTTACTTAATGCCATAACACTAAAAGTAAGGATTAGTATTTGTTAACCTCATCTACGATGTCCGGTTAGAATCATTTCACTAATTCTTGAAAAAGCGTTCAGTTGACGGTTTCTATTCACTGTTTTATCAGCATTTAAAAAATGATATACCCTGATAAACCATCGTAAATGGTTACAGTTGTAATACTCAAATTTTCCGATATATGGTATTAAATAATATCAATAATATTAATAATGACAATACATACGACTTCCGCCTGCGTATATGGCGTGATTAAAGAGGTGCAAAAACCAGTAATAGTATTCCATTATTAGACTTGTCCATTATTAAGTGTTACTTCACACGGCGAACACGCACCATTTTATGTTTTTGCCTTGCTATTATGGAAAAAAAGTGACAGATGTAACAATTGAAATGCAATATGT
The DNA here is from genome assembly GCA_020650975.1 of Apostichopus californicus. Taxonomy (NCBI): domain Eukaryota; kingdom Metazoa; phylum Echinodermata; class Holothuroidea; order Aspidochirotida; family Stichopodidae; genus Apostichopus; species Apostichopus californicus. The sequence goes on along the minus strand of JAIPMN010004381.1, from coordinate 3,957 downwards.
AATTAATCTTTTCTTTCCTTTCCTGCTGTTTTCAAAATGTCTACTTCTTATGCTTCTTACTTTGTTCTTAGAGATAAAGGCGTGAGATACATGCATATCTTAAACACTTTTCAAGCATTTTCATCACCAACTAACCGCGTTATTCAGCATAGACTGTAAGTCTGCTGTTAACTTTAGTAACTAAAAATAAGAGAAGAAATTTCCACCTTTTAAGATTCCACACGCGCATTTCAAAGTCTATTTTTGTTTTTACGCCAACAGTCAAACACGTACCCAGAGAATAGAACTATGAAAAATTCGGTCAGGCTAGGATTAATGCGAGTAAGGCGATGGAGCGTATTAATTGGGCAGCATTATAAACAATTGCATTTTGTAAATAAGTTAAATTTAGGAAACTAGTAAGTGGAGAGACTAGATGAGTTGTTTTGGTATCCGCCCTTTTATTGGAATGTTTAGTCATGCAATCTATGAGACGCCATTCAAGCACGAAACCGTTGCTTTTCTAACAAATTGTGAACGTAGAGAAGGTGCACTCTGACTTACTTTATCAAGGAATAATTAATTGAACTAATTTTTTTGCAAACTTGAAAATTGTTCCTTTGATGTTAAAATTAGACTCAAATTGATGCTGTGGTAAACGCTTAGAAGCCCGGAAAATGAAAGAATGTTGAACATGCACGAAAACAAATGTTCATACAAAACTTAGCTTTCGTCGATTGCTGGACAAAATAACTGCGATAGATTTTTATCGAGAGTCGTGTCACGTGATGTGTTATATATGATGGTGTTCAGTAATTGAATAGATCTAGTCCAACCTAATTGATTAAAATACCAATCCAACCGATTGTAAAGGTTCTAAAGCTAAACTTCACCTAGGAAAATCCGAACATGTTTTAAGTAAGTACAATATTATATCGGTGTTCGTTTGTCTCGACAAAAGAATCCATCTAAGTAGCCTATAATGACTTAGTAGTATAACTGAGTTTGTTATGGAATCAAAAATATACCATCCTCAACTCGAAAAACATGAACAATTATGGTAACCTTGAGATCTCCATTTCGGGAAGAAGAAAAAACCATCCAACGGAAACTCATTTTGCTGTAATTGTCGATCAGTTAATTAAGACATATTTTTCTAAAATGTCATCAGGAATCTCGTTGGCTTCCGAGAAGTATTTGTATTGATGAGTGGAATTTTTAAAAAATAAGCAATTTATTTATATATAATTATTGACTTGTTTGGAATCTTAATCAGAAAAGTAGTTTTCATTTCTGAAGACTAAATGTACCAGAGTACATTCTAAGGGTGAATTGTTAAAAAAAAAATATTCCGGCTACCACAGCAATACTCATTATCAACTACAAAGTAATTGTGTTCAGAATATTAATAATGTTAAAATCATTTCGATATGACTACTGTGATTAGCTACTCATTCCGTCTTTACAGAATGGACTATTTAAAGTGATTTTGTTTTTTGGAAGAAGTTCTTTGCTATGAAACATGTTATCACGATGCGATTTTTACCTAGTATAGTACAGGAAATTTAGAAGATTAGATTGAGAAACAAACTTTTTCATCTGAAATTCTTTGAAATCAAGCAGCCAGTGAGGTTCCATTACTTAATTCTTAGACATACAGAATCATATTAAGGTCCCATCATGTTCACATCAAGTAACTGTAGTGGTTAGGCATGCATGAGTACTATACTTTAACTTCTACCCTCTTCGCACACTCACCACTCACTCACCACATCCGACGAGTTGCAGCTATTTGCTATAGAAGGAGCTAACCCAGTTCCAAATTTTTATATATAAAGGTTAGGGCTAGATATATGAAAGTATTGTTTAGAACAATTGATTTAAAGAGTTGATATTTGGTTTGCCAAGTCACACGCCATTGTTTTGTTTTGTTTTGTGTTTATTCATTTGTTTGTCTGATGTTTGACTGTAGTTTCCCAACGACTGTAATGACATTTAAGCTAATAACATATTTATATTTTCTTATTTGAGTTTATGTTTATTTGTTTGTCTGTTTGTTTGGTGTTTGACTGTTTGAAGTAACCCAACGACTGTAATGACATTGATGCAATAAACTAATAACATAATTATATTTTATATTTTTATATATTGTAATATTATATATTTTCTTATAGATATTTCACAGATATTTCGCTGAAGGTTGTTGTTACTTTGCAAACAAAGCAAACCATCTCGTGTCATCTCGTGACGTCATAAAACAATTCTTCAATCAACTCAAATATAACACTTTCAGTTTTTTAATAACTAAAAAGGATGAACTTTTATACCAAATATAGATGCAAAAGATTTTATTTAAATATCATCCGGTACACAAGAAATAACCGGTGAATTTAAAATGTTCCAAATAAATATATTTTCTTAATACGAAATGTTATTAGAAAAACATATCAACTTCCTGGATTCCTTCCTGTTGTCTAGGAAGTTAATAAAAGTATAAAGTATTAATTTTCGACCCAGGGAATATCTTGTCCTTTTCTTATGTTTAATCAGTTTTTATTATTTTGAAAGTTTCAGAGTTTTGTTTTTATCTGTACATTCTATTTCAAGTTTAAAAGCATCCGGTTGCCTCACTTATCCGACTGATGCAATTGACTATATATTGATTTGTCTGTAGGTTCAGGCCTGAAATTAGTCTATGAAACGTTATATGAAATGTTACAATTAAGAAATCCTCCTCTGTTCTGATTTTAAAGAAGGAAATTTATATGTAATAAAGGCGCTGGATTTTAGTAACACTTTGAGGATTAAACAGTTATTTTATTCTTCCGCGGAGAATTGTTACCCTAACTGTGACTTCTTTCGTGCTAATCATAATAATTAGCATATTCAGTCAAACAAAACAACATTTTGAAACTTATTCAATTACAAGCAAAGTCTTTAACTTTCCAATACATTTTATCACCACAAGCACGTTAATGGTTCAACGACAACATCTTTTCATTGAAACATGGCATGAAAAGCTATAAACAAAAAAACAATATCTTATATAGTCAGAATTGTCACTTATCAAAAATTAATCTGACTCTGTTTTTATATCTTAAGGAGAAATCGAATTCCGAAAGAAAAAATCTAATACTGCCAAAACCACTCTAACATGTCATGACTTGAGAGATGAACATTGTTACTCATTTTTAAACTTCCATCAATCTGTGATACTTCTTTATCTCTCTCTCTCTTTCTTCTTCTTCTTCTTACATCCTGTACTCGAATTCGAAATGTCCAGTTTTAGATCTCCTTCTTACGCTTTCTTACATTACCTATAAAAATTCCTTGTCATTTTCATCGACCACGGAAAAAAATCTGACAAATTTCTAAGGCCAGATGCAGACATCTTAAAAGCATTTTCATAAAGAAAATTTTCTTCTTTTATGAAATCTATCATAAAGTCAAGAGTCATTTTTAAAGCAACAGTATTTATCAGATTCCTATTATTTTAATTAATCAAACCTTGACATTTAAATTAATTTCATTAACAAACGGATGGTCATTGCGTATGTTTTTCACTATACAATGTGGTTCTCAATATTTTGTTATCCACACACTATTTATGTTAGTATTAATCAAATGAAAACACAAAACAAATTCAAATATTCCAATACTTAAGAAAGTTTTCATCGTTTGAATTGGACATTGACATGCCACGTCAAGTTAATGAGTCACATTATTAAGGGTTATCTGTATTGAATAACCACGAAACATCAGAAATCACCACGAAATGCTCCTTTAATGAAAAGACGTGCACAGAAGACATGCTAAAATGATTGGTGGAGTACTCATGTAGGTTATGAATTAAATCCAACCTGAAATTAGATTCTGTAATTTTCTTCATTTTCTGTAAAATAAACGAAAGAAATAACATAACATTTATCTGTGATCTGTAAATTGAGACAAGTTTAACAAAGATATCAATTAATTTGA
>JAIPMN010004375.1:10660-21530 GCA_020650975.1 Apostichopus californicus | reverse complement strand
TTGACACTGAAGATACAGTATGTAGCAGCTCAAGTAGTGTATTTTTACCCATGATGACAAATTAAGTTAAAAAATTATCTCACCTCAGGAATACAACATTCTTATGTAGGGATGATAGAATACAGTGTATATTTCTTTCCATATATTCCAACTGGCCCACTTCGTTCCTCCAACAAACTGTATTTAACTGTTCCTAAACCACGCTTGAAGATCGTTACAGAAGCTTTGAATACTCTGGCTCTTATCTCTGGAACAAGTTACCAGATCACATTCGAACATGCTCTAAACTTTCTACATTCAAAAGTCTACTTAAGACCCATCATTTCACTTGTTCTTTTGTAAATTAATCTGCTTTCTTTGTAAAGCACCTTGAGCAGTGACTTTTGTCTACTGATTTGGCGCTATATAAGTCTCATTTAGTATTATTATTATTCTGTGTATTGGAGCTGCTGGGTAGTTCCTTCACTTACAGTACAGTACCTATCATCATGGTGATGAACATTATTGTGTTTTGTAAATTACTTAATTGGTTTCCTTTCCTTGATGATACTGTCCTTTAAATACATATATGCTGTATACTAAAGCCAAGGCCAAGTTATGAATCATCTATTTTTAGTTTCAATAAATTACTAAACTTGTTAACTTTGTTGTTGTATGATTATACCTGCCAGCATTGAAGATAAGATCAGGATGTCAGTATGGGTATACCCAAAGCTGGAGCATGTAACAAAAGAACAGCATGATCAGCCTTCAACAACAAATGTTTTACAAGTTACGCTTTGATCACTGAAAGTCTCAGAATTTTGTGGACTATGACGGTAGAGAGATATTATGGAACAACAGATACATATAAAGCAAACATGATGGATAGAGCACAAAAAATTGGCATAAATTTGCAAAACAAAATCAAAATTAGGAAAATGAATTTTACTTCACTAAGGTTATGTACAAGATATGAGGTTTCAATACTGCATTAATTAATTAATATATATTTTCACCAAGCATAATGCAACATGCCTCACTGAATTTGCAATTCAGGATTTCCACAAAACAGAAAATAACATGAAAAACCATAGCCTTTTACAAGTTGTACATTTACTATAAGATGCATATATACATTTATATTGTTGAAAAATACCAAAATAGCTGAAAATCATAACGGCAAGACTATTGATTCTATGTTGAAAAATAATGAAACTGGGAAAATCAATGAAAGTACTTCAAAGGTTCCACCAAAAACAAACATGTCAGAATGTGGAGGCCTCCGATGCCTCTAAGCTATGAAGTATGTTTTTGCGATAAAATCTCACCCTTCTAGAGACGATCATAAATATAATGACCTTCTGAAGATCAATGCTTCCAGCTAATAATCCGAATGCCTCATGAATCACAGAGAATTAACGAGAATTGAGGTCTCTGATGGGAAACATCAGAGGAAGAGTTCAATGTTCACCAAGATTGCCACAAAAGTTTTTAGCATGTTAAACCTTGCGATAGGTTTTAAATGTGCCTTCCTAGGTACTCTGGCCTTGACGATCATTACCAGACTCTGAGAGATTGCTTTAATGGTATCATTAAATGTCTCAGTGAGTTAAAATCTATTAAGAAGGGAAGCAACCCCAGAATACAATATTAATTCAACAAACAATAGCTACACATTAGCACAACATACAATAGCTACTGTACGTATCAAATTCCAAAATACAATAGCTGTATAAGTGTACTACATACAGTTGCTATATTAACACAACACACAGAAACTATATGAAATCAACATGTGTACAGTAGCTACATATTAATTCAACATACTGTACAATAGCTGTAGTAATATAGTCAACAGTGCATACAGTGGCTGTAGTAAATCATGATTTATTTGTATTTTGTAACTTTAATGTAATTCAGTAGTAGAATCGTTTGTGTACACATTCTGATCTCAGTATGTGTAAACTTCTGCTCCTTGTAGGATAATAGCCCATTAACTGTCAATGAGAAGCTTTCCATCAGAGAACACAACCTTCACATTTACTTCATTATATCACTCTTTTTTTGTTTTCATTCAAAAAGAAATTAATTTCAGTCACTTTTGAATAAACAACATAATAATTCATAACACATGATAAATTTAAAGAGAAAGCAACTGAGGAGTGCCCACAAGTAGCTTGGAGTAGCTAACAAATGTGAACCCCCGTTTACAAAATATAAACGTCTAAATATGAAACACAAATATGAAACATATAAAATTACATGATGAATCTTGTTCTACATACTAATTCAATGAACATAAAACCTGTAGCTAAATATCAAACCGACATACAGTAGCTATATATCAATCCAACACACTTAGCCACATATTTCACCTATGATCCACCTGCAGTTTAATGACCTAAGCTGGTGTTTTATAACACCAAACTTACACATCTCTCCAACAATTTGCACATTGGTTATTTTTTGTTGTTGTTATTTTGCAACAATTTCTTTGAAAAAAACAAATCTGTTGTTAGGACAACCGAAAAGTAAGGCCTGGTTGTAACTGTGATAGATAGTCTACTCTTTAGTGCACATCCTGATCTCAGAAGATCAAATGCTCCTTGGCTCATTTAACATTAACTAAAGTCTGCCAATGACAAGCTCTATATCAATGAACACAACCTTCATATATACTGTACTTATTACATCATGAATCATATTGTACCCATAAAATATTTGTCGTTGCAGTGTTTTTTAAACTTCCTGGTTGGTTTTCCCTCGTTGAATTAATTTTAAATTACAAGATCATCGGACAAATCTAGCAGAATTAAAAAGGTTGTCGCATGATTGATACATGCTTTGTCTAGAAAGGTGTGTGATTGAGCTTGCAATGGTTCTTAGATTTCTGACTATTTTTACTAACCCTCCTGGCTGCAGTTCAAAACAAGATTGCAACTAATCAAAATAGAATATCCTCCTAGATTTTTTTCACTAATTGAAAATATCAAGCAATTACAGATATTTTATATTAATTTTTTATATTAAACTGTAGTCAGTAGTGATGGGAAGCCAAAAATTTCCCTAAATGTTTGTTAATTACAATCGGTCCTCCAGGTATATTTTAATTACGCATTCAACCTTAAACCCAACTAGGCCTATACAAGGAAGCATACATAAGCCTTATGTTAAGTATATATACTGTAGGTTATGCAGGCCTTCTGTCACATATAGAGTAAGACTGTAAACAACTGTTTGTTTGTTTAGCATGTGAAACTGATTTACTGCAAGACTGCATCTTTATATTTACTACTTATATCCTAAAATTGCTTTTGCAAAAGCATCACATGTGATGTTTTCTCCCGATGATGTTTTTTAGTGATCTTTGAAAAAGTTTGGTAACTTGCAAGTGTGCAACTCTACAGCTTTTCATGCTTAGCAGTGCCATGACTCATTGAATGAATTACTCGTGAAAATGTGGTCTTACGTGATTGAAGAATTCTTTAAAGCATTTGTTGGGGATATATTTGCATAAACTTGCTATAGTTAAGTGATGGGAGAAAATTTACTGCAAATTTTGCAAACCAAAAGTGTCTTACAAGAAAGTTATGGCACTTAGGGCACCGCGATATCATACAGTACTTGTGCTAGACCAAACCAACCTGTTCTTTCATTGCTGTGCACTAAGGCTAGCCCTCCAGGAGGTCCCTGATATTTACAGATTTATTAAATGGTTATGTCGATTATGTAATTATCCACCAATCTCATACATGTTACTTGATTCTTTTAAGTATGGAAAAGCTCTGTTCAACTTTTCTGGAGACCGTTCCACTAATTTGACAATCCTTGTCTGTATTAAATTTGATCTTTTGGTTACATTTCTTGGGTGGTTGACTTATGAGCTGCCCAAGAGTACAAAGGTCAAGTTATGTTGTGCGCATTGAAAGTAGGCTATGGAAGCATGCAATGCTGGGAGAAATAAATTAGTCATTTTAGTACAGTCAACATATGTAAAGGTAAACAAACATAGTTGGTCAAAACTTTTCTCAGGCGGGGAAAGTAACAAATTTTACACTTAAACACATCAAGATAGAAGTGAATATCAACATATTGTGAAACTTTGAAAGAATACTTATGAAGTTTTGCCTCCCTTTCTTTTCTTCAAATAAAAATGAAACTGAAAATGGAGTATGATGTTACCGATTAATTCAAATTTCCGAACCAGGTAGTAATGGTTTGGACCTGGTAGTTATTTCTTTGGTTCTGTCCTGGGGTTCCTGTTGGGTGTTACTAAAACGAATGACAACTGCGTTACACTTAACGAATGACAATATGTTGTACACACTAAAAAATTGCGTTGACTAAAACGAATGACAGTGAATGACAGCACAGACATTTGCTTCAACCGGATATCACAGTTCAGACTTCGTGGGTATATTAAAGCCACGCAAACCGAGTGGACGCGAAGTGCGTGGCTGATACAGATCTAATACCGTAAAGTACGGACAAGATACAAACGCACCTTATAGTAAGCGAAATTGTAAGTCTGATTTAAAAAAGTAAATTTAACGTCATTTTTCAGATATTAATTGTTAGAAACTAACAATACTATAATTTTGAAACGGCTAAAAAATTCAGGAAGAGTCCTTATATTGGACATTTCTATTAAAAAAAATTAGTTACGGTTATGAGGTCTTGCTCACAACCAGCTGGGGTTTTTTTTAGGGGGGGGGTGCAAATTGACTGGAAAAGGAGAAAATTTGCGCCAGTTATGGAGCTACGTAACAGTGGCGTAGGGAAGGGGAGCAAGGGGACGCCCCCTGGCGGAAATTTCCCCCAAAATCGGGGTCAGTAAAATAGCAAAAATCCGAGTTGACATTTTGCGACTGTGACCAGTGTTTTCGGAAATTCTTGAGCAAGATGTTTGACTTGCCCTGTGGGATTTTACCTCGTGAACTTAGGGGAATTGAAAAAATTTGTTGCTGTAAAAATTATTGTTTTTGGTTTTATTACCACGTAACATGCGATTTTCCTCTAATCATTTTTGCGCAGAAAACCAATAACCGCATTTACTCCACTCCGTTAATCATTCTATCTCTTCTCACCACCGTCCTTCGTTGTCATTCGTTGTCATTAGGTGTCATTCGTTGTCATTCACTGTCATTCGCGAATGATAATTAACCCTGTACAAAGTCAATTGTCATTCGGTCATTCGCTGTCATTCGTTTTAGTTTGTCCCTTCCTGTTTCTATCAGTACTAAGGGGTTTTGTCGTTCTCATGTTTATATAGTAGTGGCTATTAACCCGATTGTAGACGCATAATTTAAATATATCTTGTCAAATATACAGTTTGTAAGCACTTGGAGGAAGGTATGGTGAAGTTGTTGAAGCTGACTCCAGTGCATGTAACAGAATCCTCCGAAAGAAAAAAATATCAAACAAACATTGGGATGAAAGATTGTGCGTTATGCGGCATATTTAGGCTACAAATTACTTTTATACTTAGGTCTATATGAAAGACTGGGCTTATAACTAATTTACTTTTTTGTATCTTCGGGAGGCTGAAAAGAGAGAGGGGTGCACTCCACCATCTGGATCCTGGCCAGCTGTGTGTAACATCAGGCATATTTAACTTGCGATTGGGTAAATAAGTATCCCTTTATTTGACAGACTATCGAGTAAATAAGTAAGTGGCATCGATATTGAACTGACGATCGTGTATCAATTTAAAGAACCAGAGTGATGCCAATTGAACTGATTGTCTGGTAAATAAGCAAAAGGTCCATCTTTAAGGAAGTGACATTATGGAGAACAATACTCAGTCTCAGTCATGCACATATCCTTATTGCTGTAACTAATATTACACCTTTAGTTAGGCCTAATCTCACTCTACAAGTACTTAGGCTGATTTAACAATACCAACGTTATTTTACTGTAGGCTACTTCTTTCTAACAATTGATAAGTTTAGGCCTAGCCTAACCTATGGTATTCTAACACTAACAATTACTGTAGGCCTAATACTTCAAACTAAGGCCTATGCCTAGGTTGTTACTGTTCGGCCTAGTAAAACTAAAAGTCGATATCACGTTTTCCCTTGACGACCACAAGCTTCCTGTCTATGAAAACATGCTCTCTAGCCTAGCCTAGGAGGCTCGTCCCTCAATCGTTATGAAATGTAATTTTACCCAATTCACACCTTATAATATGAAAGTCACAGAAATCTTCTAAGTTAGATCTACGCCACTGACTGATTCCACTCCGTGAGAAACACCTTTCTCCTGCGTACAAAACTTTCGAACTTCAAACGAAACCTACGTTTGCCCTCTTTATCTTCATTTGCGACTCTCGATCGTCTGCAACTCAGCATGTAAGAAGACAGGTTGCAGCACTCAATATCAATAGTGTGCAAATACACACTAGTGTGATATGAATCGGAAGCTACCGTGGGTTAATTTCAACTACGGGCATAGTCCCTCTCGTCTGCTTTCGGCGCCTCCAAGCAAGATGCAGTAAATCTGCCTCTTGAATGATGAAGAGCTTTTCCTAATTTGGCTTGATCAAACTAGACAACTTTGCAGAGCAGACGGTAGAAACAAATGCAGTGGGGGAGATGCAAGCTGCTAGTAGTGCCAGTCAGTAGTAAAAACTGATGCCAGACAGATGTCAAGAAATATGTCATGAGGGGCAGAAGTGGGGACAATGGGAGGAGGAATGGGTTAATAGGTGAGGAAGGATAGGGAGAAAGGATCAAGGAGAGGTGGGGAAGGACAGGGAGGGGTGAAAGGAAAAGAAGTGGAAAGAAAAGAAAGATTGAAGGGTAGGACAAGAAGGGAACTAAAGGTAAAGTCTATTAATTTCAAAGCACCAAATCTGATCAGTCCAGTTTTCAAAATAAAGTTAACTGAAGGCCTGGCCTGACAAGAGAGGGATGTGGTTTTGGGTACAGCCTCTGGGTCAATTTGGGGACATAGGAAATATGGGATGTATGAACAGTGAAAACTTATATTCGGGACCTGACTTGGCTCTTGACCACCACCCTTGTTCTCCACCCATTAGGTTTATATTCTACAACCTAATTTTTTATTCTAAATGAATTCAAACTGTTGACTTATGATATCTGCATAATCCTTAATCAATTAAATTCATCATCAATTATTGAAATTTGAATGCTGGCTGCTTCAGGTTTGCCAATTTCCTTTTGTTTGATGCACCACAGCAAAGCTTTTCTCTCTTAACAAAGGACTATAGAGTATAGACACCTGTGCAACACCCAATCATCGTGGTTTTCTTGCTGCAAGTATAATGAATACCTTTTTTATTTTCATTACATGGTCAACAGTTTATTCACCAGTGACCAAAAAACAGACCAAAACAGAATCTCTTCATTTCCTTTACTTTATATCAAAAGCTGACATAGACATTCATTTCACCTTTACAGTTTCACTTCAACAATCTCACAGTTATACAATGTACTGCTTTAAAAAAGAATTTCAATTAAAATATGTAGACATCTATATTGTTCACATAGTCCCAGGGACCTGGTGAAGTCATTCAAACCGAGATAAATCCAGATGCAATATTATTGGGTCTTTTACTGTGATGTTATCTGAGGATCTGAACAGATTCTTATATTCAGTAAATTATTTGCCGTAAGTTATTCCTTGGTGAATAACATGAAATTTTATTCTCTAAAATTTGTCCTAGATATATCAAAATGGAAAAAATGGAAAATAACATGCAATGTACTGAGTGAGCAATAGCTTCCAGAGACTGAAAACAAGCAGAAAAGTTTTTTTTTCCACCGAGTTACAAACTTTGCCTCTGAACTTAATTGTTCACTTAATAACACTCATCCACAAGATTCACATCAACTCTAAAAATATTCTTTTTGTGACAAGATCTGTAACAAACATTCTGATTCGCAAAGATCTTCACCAATCGACTTATCATGACGACTATTAAATGCTAATAAGAATTATAAAGCCAACAATAATGCTTTACAGTATGAGACCATTCAAAATCAAGGAAATCTTACCTATCTTAAACTGCTTGTAATTATCTTAAATCTTGTACTCCTCATAAACCTATGCACTAACTCATCACATGAAATTAGTACACTGTTTCATAGATTCATAACATTTCATGATTTAATATGCTAAATTATGCTAGTGTTACACTTTCTTCGGGGAAGCTTTTGATTTCAATTCTTATCGGTTGGCAGTTTCACATACTAACATCTTTCATTGAACTAATAGAAGTCATGAGGTCTACCACATGCTACGTATAACATCACATCTTACAACTCTTCCTGGGGAAGTAATTTTTCTAGATAAAGACAAACAACTCGGGGCTCTAGAGTTCACAATCAATTTTGATATTACACATTGTCTGGACTATAAGATGATTTGCTCTCTGATGTAGCATTATGGGGTAAATTATGGCACTTAAGGCTTTTAAACAGGCTATTTTTACTGATTGCCACAATAATTTTTCATACTGACTATGACATATGTAACGTCTGCAATGTTTCACCTTCTGGTGCATCTATATATCATATATTTTGATGAAAATTTAATAACAATTCCAGGTAATTTCTGTATAAATTAGTGTCATACATGCATATTTTGCAGTTGGGGAACATATTTATGGCGCAGTCTACTTTAGTGACCAAGATGCATCTGACATTTTTATGGTCGGCTACTCAGGGCTTACAAATACTGCACTATGGTTATTCTAGAAATATAACAACTGCAACAGAAAATGTTTCAAAACAATGTTAAACTGGAGGTATTTCTTCAATCTTTACATTGAACTAGCAGAGAACGGTTGAGTGTACACTTCATCAAGCACCCGAGGCCACCTTGCACTCTCTCAGTAAATATTCACCATCTTCCAAACAGTGCTAGGAAACCACCCCAAAGAGAGTATCTTGAGCACAGATGGGTCCAATCCATGTCAAAAGGTCAAAACTTCAGCACCACTCTAGCCTCTCAAAGTTTTAAAAAAACTGCAATCCTTGATATCGTTGATGACTTATTTTGTTCAGTCTTCGTCCATCTCTAAGTTGATATTATTACCAAATTTGGCATAAAGTTGCACTTTTAGCTGACTGAGGATTTCTTTGATAGCGTCTACATCTTTATCCAGCAGAGAGATGTCACCTTCCAGAGATTGCTTCGTCTGCTCCACCAGCTTCAAGGCTTCCTCCGATGTTTGATACACAAACACCTCGCCTACCCTATATGTGAGGTTAGAGTTAAGGTAGTCAATGCATAGTTTAATGTAGTACTTTCAATTTGAAAATTAAAAAAACAAGAAGACTAATGAAGTTTTTAAAGAATAGTGGGATGGATTATTTCTTCACTTTAAAAAAAAAACAATGTATTCATTTATTAAAACCAATTTTTTTTACTTCACTTAATCTTTCTTCATCCCATTGGGACAATTATTTCTGTACTGCACTTTCATGTCTAGTTTCAAAGCACTCGTACTGACAGTATCAGCGCTTTGAAGCATGAAAACACAGAACAGTATAGAGTGGTATTAGGCTTAGAAAATTGTCCCAACTGGCTGTGTTTTAAGCTCCCATGTTATGTTTGTCATGAATACATGCATATATTAATTTTAAATTCTGATGCAGGTCACTGACTGGTTTGGTGATTACATAGAGGATAAATAGTAGTGATTTCATTCTTTATAGAAATACCTTTACCTGATAACAAATTGTATTACTGATCTACTATAAATTGTAGACACATCTTTAATTGCATAAAGGGAACAGCATTGTTGCTTCTTGTTAATGAACCAATGCCCTTACTTCCACTTCAAGATAAAAAAAACACTACATATATGTTCAAGCTTTTCACTTTTAACAAAGCAGCCGGTTGAATTTCATTTACTTTCTGTATTAAATCCTCCTATTCCGTTTACCACAGATTCACTCAAACACTAGTTTAATGAACAAACCATATGAATACTAAATATTTTCTTGTTGTAAAAGGTCTACTATAGACCTATTGCTATGAGAGTTCAAGTCTCACTGATGTTTAATGTTGACATTTGTTACTTTATGTCTCAAGAATTTGTGATATCATTAATGCAATACACTGCTTGGAGTACAACACAGTCTCGACACTTGAGCAAATCATCGTAGTGACTAAATAAACATTCTTCCCGTTTTTCCAACACTAATGAAGAGGTTTCATGAATATTCATATTCATTTCTAGGGACTCTATGGAACCAATCAGGACTCTTCTTAAGAATAGTCTTTTCTATTGAATGAATGACTACCTATGGGGACCAACACTTATGAAGAGGTTTCATGAATATTCACATATTCATTTCTGGGGACTCTGTGGAACCAATTAGGACTCTTCTTATAGGTTTAAGAACCATAAAGAGCAAAACTTATCAGCCAAAAGAAGGTTACTGAACAGGTTGACAAAGGATATGGAACAGCTTCATCTTCATCTGCTAGTTCTAGCTCATCTGCAGCATCTTGTAAATTTTGAAGCTGTTTCTGTGAAGGTAAAAAGTTAACGATCTGACATCGGTTGATATTTCATGATAGTAGTACTACTGTAGTTAGTACTCAGTGAATGACAACAAATGAAACATGCATGACAAGTCTAACACTGAGGACAATATAATTGTTAACAACTGCACTGTTTATTGAATGTCCTTTTGCAATTTATATTTTAGGAAATGAAACTATTCTAGCATATGGTAGACCCTTAAGCTGAGGTCAGAAATGACAGTTGCAAATCCCTTAGAACACAACTGATTATTGGTGGAAAATATTACAAATACATAAAACTCTGATAATGATAACACTCCCCCCTCCTCCCCCCCCCCCCATTTACCTGATAATAATAATAAAATAATAAAATACCTGATATTAAATA